>JAAGAY010142780.1:12106-23828 GCA_011801015.1 Ardeotis arabs
TTTTTTTTTTTTTTTTTTTGCGTGATGTCCTGGTTGGGTCTCTGGGTGAGTGATGGGGTCTGGACCTTGCTCAAGCACTGCCAGAGTGTGGAAAAACCTCAAATTACATAAAGTGGGTGGCCCTACATGGACACCAGGTTTCAGGAATAATTTAACGCTGTGAAAAGAGCTCGGGTGTCTGAAGGCTCAGCAGGATGCATGTGTTGGGTCCAATGGTCCGTGAAATGGCTGGAATGCCAGCAAGGGTGGGGAAACTGGGCGCCTGCAAGGAGAGATGGTGCTGCACGGGGCTGGAGCCCGGCTGTGGGGTCTCCTCGTTCCTGAGGAGATGAGAGACCTTGCAAGATAAGTCATGGTCTCCTGGACCATCACCGTCAGCGGCTGGTGATGCTCGGGGACACGGCAGCAGCGTGCTGGGATAAGACTGCTGGAGGGGGCTTCTTTCAGCTGGTTTGGAAGCACCCTGGGGTTGGAGGTCTCCCAAGCCATCTCAAACACCCCCAGAGCTGCTGGGGTCTCAAGGAATTGCCGTGTACCCGCTGTCACCCGCACGCCTGGCGTGCTTCTTGTATGGGTGGGCAATCACAAAATCCCCATGGCCTCGAGGTGGGGAGGCTGCAGCTGCTCTCAGAGCAGCTGTTGTCATATAAAATACATTTATTTCTGAGTATGTAGATATTTCCCTCACCTCTAGACCACGTATTCAGCCGTGGGGCTTGATGTGGCGCCGCTTTGCGTCCTGTCACGGGTTCCCTTCCCTCAGAGAAGTTTCCCCGAGGTGAGGTTGAGTTTCCAGCCTCCTCCTGGCAGCATTTCAAAAAGCCTGCGCTGAAACGGTAATGCTTCCCACAGCCATTAGCAGTGGAATATTGCATCATCCCTTCCTAACGTCCCCGTGGCAGCGGCATCTCCCAGCTCCCCGGTCCCAGCTGGGGTGGCTCCGTGGGTGCCAGGAATGGGGGCTTTGCTCTGCTCCCCCTGTTGCTCAACAGTGAAGGATTTCAACCTAAATTTGTGGCTCCTCACGCTGTTGCTTGCTCTCTGCCCTGGTCATGGGGTGCGTTTGGCTCGGGCGTTGCATCCTCTGGAGACAGGGTGACCTCAAACTGGGGCTGGTTCTCCCCAGCTGGGGAGTGGAAAAAAAATATGCTTTTTATTTTGGACCAAAAAACAGTAATCTGGGAAAATTCAGCAATATTTCACATCTCCATCTATTAGCTAGCTTCAGGCCAGAAGCTTTTTGAAAAGCATGTGAACGTGTATTGATCAACCCCATCCATGTGTTACGCTGGGCAGCGCTGGAAAACACAGCTTCTCCGCTGTCCCGCTCCGCTCTGCCGTTCCTTTGCGGCCCCTGTTTGCTCAGCTTTTCAATCCTATTCAATAGCAAAACCTGGGCAATATATTAATTTCTTTTTATTTTTTCAGCTACGAGGTGTTTTCTATTCTAATGCCTCTTTATACCAAACCATGAAGGTGCCATTTTTGACAGCTTGACAAAATAAATACGTACGCCGCACAGCTTGATGCATTAATAGGAGGTCTGGGAAGCGCACCGCTCGCCTTGCTTTTCTTCCCAGCTGCTGTCGGTCCCTTTTTTTAAGGTCAAAGTCCAACTTTATTGGCTTGTCCTAAATATAACCTGCATTTGCGATGTCGCCGAGCGTTGCCTGCTCTTTGCCTGTAACCGGTGATCTGCTTTCATCCGTATTCTTCGAAGGCTTTTTTTCTTTTTTTTTTTTTTTTTTTAATTGCAACTGGAAGCCTGGTTGGTTTTCTGCTGTTGGGGTTTTGGGGGTGTGATCATGGCCGGTGCTGGTGGTGGGCTGGCCGTGAGGATGCAGGAAAACTGAGGGGGATGCTGGAAGGGAGCTCAGTCTCTGGGAATTTTTGGGAAGCCTGGGAGTGCACATCCCTGAGATAATTTGCAGACAATTTATTCCCCTTTGAGGCTGCTCTGCTGTTTGCTGGGGCTCTCGGGGTAGAGCATTCCTTGCCCTTATGCCCTTGTCTGTCCTTGGTTGAACGTTTTTGGGGGCTTCTTGGGCCATCTTTGATGGGGGAAAAGCCTTCTCACCACGTGGAGTTCTCCATCCCATGCCTGTTGTCTTATCTGGCCCTGCTTCTTGGAATAGGCAGGACTTTCCTAAGGGATATGACAGCCTTGGGGACTCTTGCCAGAGCTTGGACGTTGTAGGGAATGAATCTGGGAAGAGGACAATGTGGTGTGAGTTGGACTGGGAATGATTGAGGATACTGGGAATGGTCCAGGATGTGGCACTGGGGGAGGATGGAGGTTGGTGACCCCACGCAGGGGAAAGCATCGCTCTTCAGACAGGGTTTTTCTGAATGGACTCAAGTTCTTCCTGTGGGTTTACGGGAATAACTTTAAACCAGGCTTTACCTGGAATGGGGGAAAATCCATTCCAGCTGTCTGGTGGGGCTAATTATGGATACAAACCCAGTATGCCCAAATTTTCTTGCCCGCTCCTCCCAACACACATCACCAAGGCTGAACTGGCTGTGTGCAGAAGAGGCTTGTTTTCTTCTGGGTGCCCAGAGGTTGTCGCTCAAGGACATTTTTTTTTTTTTTTCCACCAAGAAAAAAAGAGCAATTTCTTGTAGCTGCTAAAGAAATCTCCGTTTTCCTGCTGGCACGCTAGAAGCAGCTGCCTGTCCCTTGAAGGGGCTTTACCACGCCGTGCCACCCGGCGCTGCCGGAGAGGCGTTATTTATAGACGGGTTTATTTTTACTTTTTCACGTCCCTATGTTTTCCTTCCTGCCCACTTGTGTTATTCAAGAATCTTGTCATTAGCAAAAAGAAATCTCTCCCTCCTAACAGCCCATGGGAAAAGCTGGGAGGGCTGTGAGAGCCTGGTGGCGTTGCAGGGGAAACTGAGGCAGCGGAGTGCCAGCGGTGTGATGCTTTGGGTTAACGCTCCGATTTTCTGTGTGATAACCACTGGTTTGGCCAGATGATTGGGACCAGTACTGTTTAACATCTTCATCAACAACAGAGACCGTGGGATCGAGTGCACCCACAGCAAATTTGGTGTCATCACCAAGCTGTGTGGTGCGGTCGATGTGCATGAGGGGCGCGATGCCATCCAGAGGGACCTGGGGAAGCTGGAGAAGTGGGCCCATGTGAGCCTTATGAGGTTCAACGAGGCCAAGTGCAAGGTCCTTGCACCTGGGTTGTGGCAACTCCAAGCACTCTAGGAGGGCGTGTTGTGATCGGATGAGGGGTAATGGCTTTAAAATCAAAGGAGGTAGATTCAGACTGGATAGAAGGAATAAATTGTTTTACACTGGGGGTGGTGGAACACTGGCCCAGGTTGCCCAGAGAGGTGGTGGATGCCCCATCCCTGGAAACATTCCAGGCCAGGTTGGCCGGGGCTCTGAGCAACCTGATCTGGTTGGAGATGTCCCTGCTCCTGGCAGGGGGGTTGGACTGGCTAGGCTTTAATGGTCCCTTCCCACCCAAACCGTTCTGTGCTTCTTGAGTTGTCTCTTAACGCGACCATCTGGGTCGGAAAGGAAAGGAAGAAATTCAGCATCTTTTGGAATGGAAGGTGGTGACTCCAAAGAGCACTTCCATCAGAGCCGTTAATAGATTTTCTCTTGGGTAATGAGCGGTGGGGACAGTTAACATTCATCTTAATTAGCCTTGAGCAAGTGCAACTGCGAGCCCTGGCGCTTTGAGCGCTGCATAATGGATAGCACGAAACGGCATCAAAGTCCTCAGCTTGGTGGAAATGAAAGGACTGGAAAAATGTCGTTTGTGCTGCATACAGGCAAACGACAAGTTGTTTATGCTGGCATTGAATGAGACAAAGCCGGGCCTGGGTAAGATCACATCAGTTCCTCGGGGCTTCTGGTCCCAGCCCCATCGGCGGTGGCATGGGGATGGGAGGTAAAACCTCAGCCACCTGGGACGTCCTTCAAAGACAGAGTCTAACAGTTTCCTAACACTATTAAAATGGCTCGAGCTACCCATGAAGCCAACAGATTGCAGGAACTACCAGGTTTTGGGGTTCTGGGTGTTCCTTCTGGTAGAAAAAAAAAAAAACAAAAAAAAAATCCAGGGATTTTAATGCTTATTGATCCTTCCTAAGGCTCCTGGATCTCACTGAGTGTGAAGCGAAGGTGGGGGGGGGGAATCAGCATGCTGGGTGCAGCTTTCTAGGGGACACTGACAGCTCTTGTTGAGTGGGAACGTTGTTTGCAAGAAGGGAGCGAGGTCAGCAGGTCTGAAAAGTGGGAGAGAGGAGGTCTGAGCTCGAGCTTGCCCATGCTTTGAGCTCCCGCTGACTTGCGTGGGGGATTTGGTGCAGCTTTTCTAAGATTACTTGGTTTTTCATTAAAAGCTCAAGTGTGGCCCTAGGAACCCGTGCAAAGACCCTGGGGTTTGCACCCTGAGATGCTTCTGGCCGGGTTTTGGCCCCTCTCTTGTCGCAGTGCCATGCCAAAGTGATCCCAGATTTACAGGAGCTGACTCGATGGCTGCTGGCCATCCTCCCTGGGGCCGCGTTGCCATGATTGATGTCCCTGCTGTGATGCGTTTGGAAGACCAAGGAGAACATTGAAGAACATTAGGAATTAAGCTTGACCACAGCAGGACTATCTAAAGAGAATTAATTTGCTGAAGGTGCCTTTCAGCAGAGAAACTTGTGCCGGAGAGGGAGCACCTCCCAGAGCCTTCCCTGGAGCTGGCGGTTAGTGGAGGGGAGCCGAGCGCCGAGGAGGAACGTCTTCTCGCTTGAGATACCAAAGATGAAAAGAGCGTGTGCTCTTTCTTCCTCTGTGGCAAAGCGAACTGGCTTCACTAGCAGGGAACGCGTTACCTGCCACAAATTAATAGGGAAGGTGTGAGAGTGAGGGATGGGAAGAATATGGGAGATACTCTCCTACAGGATATTATCCTACAGGATAACTTTCTTGCACTGCACGGGCTACGTGGATATTTGATGCCATTTGAAGGATGGGAGTAAATGGTGATGGTTTACACCCTTCCCACTTGAGACAAAACAAATTTGGGCAGTGTATTTTTCCCCCGTGGGTGCTCTGTGGGGCCAGGACGGGCTGTGCGAGCCTGTGCGTGCTGCTTGCAGCCAGCCCCTTGTTCTCTCCAGGGAGCTATGTTGGCTGTTTGGGCTTTAGCAATCAACAAATTGGCTTTTTCTCCTCACTGCAACCCAATGATCTCGAAGTACACCCATCAGCCTTATTTCCTGCCCTGGAGAGTTACCTAGGAGCTCTAAATCCCGCTCAGCAGGAGGGAAACTGAGGCACAGAGCTGCTAGCTTATTTTCCTCCGTGCCGGGCTGGAGCCATGCAACCTGGAGCCGGGTGTTTCCTAGATGTATTTCAGCTCTGGCCCTTCTCTTCTCTCCCCGCTCGTGGGTGTATTTTGGGAGCAGAAGCCATGAGGTCCTGTCTTCTCTAACCCCACCTTCAAGCGCTTGCTTTGGGAGCCAAAGCATCACCTCCTGCCCTGCCTCTCAGTTTGTTTTTTTTTTCCCCTCCTCTTACTTTCTGTGGCTTTTCCCCGTTCCTAGGAGGTAAATAATGGAGCTCGTCGATCATATAATAAATAGGCATTGATTTCATGCCACGGGCTGGATCAGAATTGATTGACCCATGGGAATACACTCCTTCACAATCGATAAGAGGCCATCAGGCTGGATAAATCTTGATAACGACTGACAACGGGCGGGTCGATACACGTATTGATATATACGTTAGGCGAGTATATATCTTCCGCCTGGAGACAGCGGTGCTTTCGGCACGGGTTGGAGCGGGATGGGTCAGGGAGGAGACCGAAAGATCCAGAGGAAAGAGAATGGCAGGGATGGGGAAAGGCAGTGGGCTGACCCTCTGCCAGGGTGTTTGATGTCGAAAGACGGGCTGGCTGAGCTTCTCTTACCCATTGTAGCGTCAGAGCGGTGCTCGTTAGCGCTGCCTTCATGCGCTCCTCTGGCGGGGAGCGCTCGAGGGGAAAGTTCACCTTTGGGTTTTAAAGGGGTTCCAAGAATGCCGTAATGTTTCTATTTTGGCCGTGACTTCTTGGGGAAAGTACTTGATGTGGCAGGACGCGGTGCTGAAGCATTTACGGGAGAGGAAGGGATTTAAGCGGGCGTTTAAGGGAAAGCCAGTGATCAAGTGCCCCGCTGAGAGATGGTCCCACCAAGTCTTTTCTGCTGGTGCCAGCTCTTCCCTTTGCTCTTGAGTGACATCTCGGCACGATCCTTTTTTTTTTTTTTTTTTGAGCATCCTCAATGCCAGGGAGGGCTGTTTGCTGGGGCAGGTCGTGGGGAACCTATGTGTGCAGCCGAAGAGGAGGCTGCCCAGGGAAATAGATCCCTCCTGTGACAGCACTATGAATTTTTTATTTGTAATAATTATTATTGCTCTTCCAAAGTGGAGTCGGGTTCTCATGAAGCAGCCGTCTTGATCAAAAGACTTGCTTCTTCCCTCTCTTGAAAAGAAGGGGTTTTTCAAAAAAATTTTCTGCCTTCCTGAAGTTCAAACTAGCAGGAGGATCAGAGCGTGGAAAATATCTTAGGTGCCTTCAAAGGCAAGGAGAGGTCAAAAGCGCCTTGGCGCGTCCCCGCACGCCCCGCCAGCCCTCTCGGAGCCAATTACGAGCGCGCCCTTTCAAAAGGCAGCGAGTGCCACCCCAAGCAGCGAGGATTTTCGGCTGGCTTGTTTGCGACCAGGGCTTTAGATAAGCCCCTGGGGCCGGCGGCTGCTTGGCATTCACTTGTCTCTTCGCTCTTGTCCCTGCAGCTGTAGAACAGCTCGTCGCTTCTGACACTATCTCCTTCACATAAAAATGCATGGAGTTTGCTTTTTTTCTACATAACCTTTTTTTTTTTTTTTTTTTCCGAGGCTGCGATGGAGTTGGAGCTACTTTTCAGGGAGGATGATCCCCCTCCTCCTCCTCCAGCCCTCGCAGTTTGGCTGTAGTTATCTCACGCACCAGCTGCTCGGAGGAAAATTTTTGCTTCCTAAGTAATATCCATCAAAGGACCGCGCTTCCATCAGGTGGAGATAGCAAGTGCAGGGCAAGGGGAGCATCGCCTCTCCAGGGCTTTTCCATTTCCCCACGCTAATTTTGCTCCACTGCAGCTCCTCCGTGCGAAGTGGGAGCCGGGTCGCTGTGAGCTCCGTGCTGGGGAGCTGGGCTTTGCTCTGGCCAAAACCAGGTGATGAATTCCCTGCCTCCACCTTGGTGTTGCTTTGGGATACTTCTGTAAGGGTTCAATTCAGAGGTGGAGTTTGCTGGGAGAAGTACAGGGATGCTCAGGGATGGACCAGGCTCCGACGGATGCTGATGCTTGGCATCAGGTGTACAGGTTCCCAGTCCAGCGTTTCACGGCACCGCGCTGCCACAAAGCTTTTGGCTGTTGCGTCCCTCCCTGCTCGTGGTCCAGCGAGGATGGATGGTGTTTCTCGGTACCCAGGGAGGAAGGAAACTACATGTTGCCTTTGTTGGAAGCGATGGGAGTGGAGGGGAAAGTGGCTCCTTGCTTGCCAGGGTGCTGCAAAGAGGAGGGAAACGACACAAAGGTCACAGTCCTGGGGCTGAAATGTTTCCATGCCAAAGCTCAGGGCGCTGGGTATGTGTGGCTCGGAGAAGAGCAGCTTCGCTTCACCTGGAGGTTTCGGTGGCAGTGGTGAATCCCAGTGAAACCAGCCCTGAGCATCCCGCGTGGGGCTGGGGGGACCTGGGGCCCTGGTAACACTGGGTGCTGCTGGCATCCCAGCAAGGATAGCTGGTGTGCGGACCAGCCAAGATTTTTTTATCTTCCCCCTAAACTTTTCATTAGGGGGAAAAAAAATATATATATATATATATGTATATATATAAATAGGTGTGGAGTCTGACACATGCCAGCTTTCTCCTTAGGCTGAGACCTCACAAACTCATTGCAGCTCGTGTCGGCATGACCCCAGTCGTCCCGGCTGGGCGTCCCTGCTGTCCTTGGGGTGGTGTTTAAATGCAGAGGGCTTGAGGAGCTCGAGCTGGATGATGCCACTGCTCAGCTTCACTCACTCCGGCGTAGCAGGGAGAGCGTGCGTCAAGGCTGCGCGATATTTCATACTGATTTTAAGGAAAACAAAGCCTCGGGATAAAAATTAACCCAAACCTCTCCCTTTGCTGCTCTTCCTGCCTTGTTTAATTTTCCATTTTGTGAAACACCTTTGTGGCTGTCTAGTTTCTAAAGCACGATTGCCAGGCGTTGGTAAAAGAGAAAAACAAGGCAATGTATGGAAACAGCTTGAAAACTTCCCGAATAACTCTAGCATGTGCGGATGTGTGCAGCCCTCGTTCCTCCCCTCCCCGCCGCGGCTAGTCCTACTCAAATTAAATCAAGTCAGTCCCAGCTCAGTGGCTCTGCTAGCTGTGGCTGTATCCTTCTTCATATTCCCCAAAGGTTTCTTCTTTTCTGTGAAATACTAAAAATCAGCAAACTGATGGGGAAGGTGGAAGCATCGGAGCAGCCCCTCCTTGGCTCTGTCTTTCCTCAAGCGCAGGTGTAACCTGCGAGGAGAGGTATTTTTATATTGAAGTACTTCTTATTAATTCCTGCTGTCTCCGTCTATGTCTCCCCTGGGTGTATAGTGCTGACTGTCACCATGGTATCTGAGCTGGTTCCCCATAAATCAATACACTGGGAGGTAATGAGCTTCCCAGGGCCTGGCGTTTATCACTTTGGGGTGCTCAAATGATCCTATTTAATTTAATGGGCATTTATGTGGATGGCTGGGCAGAGGGAAGAGAAGCACAAAGCACCGGTAAGTAATGGCATCGCCACCTGTGCGCAATCGCTGTACCGCCAGCTCCGAGTTTATTCTGCTCCTAAGCAGGAGCCAAGCTGGAGTCTTCAACCTTATGGAGGTGATGGCCATCAAAGTAGAGGAGATGGTCGTTAGTATGGAGGTGATGACCATCAATCTTGTAGAGGGGGAGGAAAAACCCAATGGGTGGGGGATGGATGAGGCTGTTTTCACATCAAATGGCAAAAAATATCAAGAGGCAGTGCTCCAGCTCTTCCTCACTCATCCCTCTTAAATTGTTCCTCTGCAAGTCACTTTGGCTTTGCTCCCATTGCTGATGTCTTCAGCCCACGCTGGTGAAATGCAGAGTGTTTATAAAGCAATTTGGGATTTGGCTTGCTTGGCTGAACACTTCAAAAACTCATTTTGAATAGAGAGTTGCATCTGGAGTGGGATGGGGCTGGGACTGTCCTCGTGCTGGGGAAGCCTGCGAGCTGAGGTTGTGCCGTGGGTTGAGGTGCCCTCCTGGGTGCTGGGGACCCTGGGTCGGACCTCTGCATCTCCCTAAGCTGCCTGTCTGGGCTGTCCCTGCTGTTCCTTGCCTCTGGCTGGGATTTGGTCACCGCAGGGCACCGGGGCACGTGTCACCAAGCTCCTTGCTCTCCCGATCAGTGGGATGGTGAGGAGGAGAAGACAAGTGTTGGTTTATGAATACGTACTTCAGTGGTGAATAAGCTGGGATCAGTCTGAAGATGCAAATCGTCTGCCTTTGTTTCTGGTGTCAAGCGTAGGCGGTCTCTGGCCTTGTGATCCGCAGCGTCGCTCGCTCGCAGCCGGCTGGGTGCCTCAATGCCGCGGTTCAGCGTGTAGACCTCTTGAAGTGGAAAGGCAGGAGATATGTACGTGCCCCAGCAGCCGTGCTTTGTGCCTGCCCGAATGGGGAACGATTGATGGCAGGCGAGGAACGAGAAGAAGTGAAATTGTTGAGCTCTGCTGTGAAAAGGTTGTGCAGGTGGTGGCTGAATGGGCTCAGGTGCTGCATAATAGGTATCAACCGGGCTTTATCTCTGCGTTGGCAGCTCCTTATCTAGAAAGAAATGTCTTTGGTAACAAAATACCGGTGCTGCGGTCGCTAGTTGAATTCGTTCGGAAGAGTTATTCATCGAGGGGAGGAGAGAGTCACCTGGGCTGCCTTGCTGGCTCTCCCTGGGGTCTGAGGAGTGGTGCTGGCACGTCCCGTGCCCACGGTGCTTCACCCTGTGCTGGTGCCACCACCCCAGGCCTGAGCGGTGACCGCTCTCCTTGCGCCGGGGGTTGCACCGGGCGCATCCGCTGCCTCGGTGGATGCGGTCCCTCTGTAAATGAAGTGGAGAGACGGAACCTCATCACTAAAGGGCTATGGTCTCCGCTCTCGGGATTATCTCTGCTGTTCAGATAGGCAGAAATTTAAGAGTTTTTCTCTAAACAACCTTTTTCCAGGAAAACAGCCTATCTTAACTAGCTTTAGGGCTGAAATCAACCCCGCTTCCAGCTCTAGTCTATTCATTGCGTTTGCAATGTCGATTCATGACTAACGCAGACCACAGGCAACTTTCTGGAATGGTTTTGTCTGGGGGAAAAGAAGCTTTTGCTGGGGAGTGGGGAGGGCTGGGGGAACTCCTTCGTGGGCAGGCAGGTCACGGGAGGCTCTGTTGCGCTGTGGAGCTTAAAGCTTTGCAGGTTTATTTGGCAAATTAGTGCAAAAAACCTTCATACTGGAAAGGTGGTGGAAAGAGAGTTCATGTCCATCGTTATTTTGCACCCTTTAATGCCGGCTGCAGAAAGCCAAGGGTTTTCTTTATCGCTTATTTCTGAGTAGCAGTTAGAGGGCTTGGATCCTAATCTTCAGAGACATCCCTGTTTCTCCATGACCGCAGCCCAACAATGGCAGAAGATAGGAAGCGGCTGGTTTAGGTAGAGGAAGATGGTGTTTGTAATCGCGGGTGCTTCAGGTTTCCAGTTGGGGATGTGCTGGGACACCTGAGCAAGGAAAAACATCACCGAGGAGGCAGTTGCATGGGTTTGAAGATGCCCTCAGCTCCCCGCCGTGGCTGGTCAGCATCTAGCAAGGATATTTCCAATGCAACGCGTGACACTTCTTGGGGGTTTTGCCTCATCGTACTGCTCTGAGCCAGCCTCGGGGACAAAAAATAAAAGCAGGGCTTTACCGTGATCCTCCATTCCCAGTTTCTCTGGATTTGCGAGCTGGGAGAAGTCGCCATGGGGCTGCTGGGCATCGCTGCCTTTGGTGTGCCTCTCATAACCTACCACAGGTCCCAAGCATCCCCTCTTCCCATCTGAGCTACGCGGTACCCAGGCAAACCCAGGGCTGCTCGGTGTCACAGCTTGGGCTCATTATTTCCATCCAAAAAGGGCAAAACTCATTATCTTCTGGAGGACAAATCCAGATGTCCCTGGGGCTGGAGGAGAGCAGCGAGGGGGAAAGCAGTGGAGCCGAGCCAGGATGCAGTGAAGAAAGAGCAGAGGAATTAAAACCTGTAACTTTTTATTTGTTAACTAGAACAGGATCAAATTAACACCTACGGTCGCCGAAGCCTCTTTAACGAGAGACGTGTCTCGGGCGCTTGATTTCCCGGGCACAGGTATCCAGTCTCATCTTTCTAAAGTTGCCTGTAATGAGCGTGGGTGGGTATAGAAAAGCAAAAAAGCCCTTTTTTGTGGGTGGGAGTCGAGGCAGCATCCACCCACGTACTCCATTATGATATTCAAATGTCAATATATTTTTAATTGGTTTATATCCCCCTCCCCTCCCCAGCTGCCTTTGGTAATTAAGGCTCTGTAAATAGATTTTACTGTAATTGGTACAAGAAGGAAAATTGGAGGACATTGTACAGTGCATTGGGGTTTTTGTCTTTTTTTTTTTTTTTTTTTTTCTTG
>JAAGAY010142781.1:0-11430 GCA_011801015.1 Ardeotis arabs
TCATTATGCATTTTGATAGAAAATCTCCATGAAGCTTTCCTCTTTAAACAATTCATTACATTGGCGAGAGAAAATGACTACTTGAAAAAAAAAAGTTATGTACTTTTATTCTAATATAGCATTTAAATTTGATTTTTTAATTAATTCTACACTGTTTACATTAATACAGTCATTCAAAATACATGAGGAATTTTTAAAGATACGTTTTGAAAGGAAACACAATATATTATAAAGTATTTATTCAAAAAGATAATGTGTGCTTTCTCATTTACTAAAATTAATACACAATTCATCTGCTTTCTGGATCTTCAATGTGCATATGCATGTGTATGTATGATTGATACAATATTTTTCTTTGTTCATCATACTAAATCATGGCAGGCACTGGGAAAAATGAAAGTAGGGAATGATGGTTATTCAAAAACATATATTCCTTTTTTCTTTTTTTACTTTTAAATTTGAGTCTATCTGACCTTAGTAGCAACATTCTCACCTATTGCAGAATAGAGACTTCTCAATAAGAAATCAGAATGACTTTGAGAATCAGGAATTCATAAGAAAATGAACTTTGGCTTAGATTTTTCTTTTTATTCAAGCCTTTCCAAACTGATTGGCTCTTTTATGTGCAGGAAGAAGGCTTCCTAATTTTTAGTGCCCTTTTCTGGAATTCAGTTGTCTTCATCAATGTCAGCTCTCTTTCCCATCAAGCAGAAGACTCAGTGTTTCAGTTGGTGATTTCTAAAGCAGAAATCAACTGTCATTTTAGAATATCCATTGAGGTTTTGTGTAGCTGTTTCTCTCATGACTACGTATTTTCTTAAGCATAGATGCTGTAATTCTTAGGTTAAAGATTATTATCACAATTGAAAGTTGTATGCATAGAACAAAAAAAAAAAAGTAAAAATGTGCTTAAAACCTGCATGAACTAAATAAAAAATGACACAGGTAAAGATCAAGAATTTATGAAAAGCATATCACTAGACAAAAAGGGATGAATTAATGAAGGTTTACACTTATTTTTTTGTATCATAAAGATCAAGGGGGTATTTTAAAGGGATTATACTTAATTGTAAGTAGTCGTTCCTACCAAGGAAAACCACCTTAGTAACTTAAATTATTTGTATATATTATCAAGTGTATAAGACAAAAGTTTGATAATGTTTCCAGAAGATGTTTCCTTAGAAGTTAAGATTGAAACTAAGTTCAAAACAACACCTTATAATAAAATTAAAAGTCAGCAAATAGAGATTAGAAATAATTATTCATTATTAATTACAACAGAAAAATGAAAATTTGAGTACTTAACAGATTCATAATTAGGTCTTAATTTTTATGCATAATTGATTCTTGTGATGAAAAAGTAAAAATTCTGATTGTGTTACGCTTTGAAAATATTACATTTACTTGTCTTAGGCTACCTCATTTTCTTAACCTTACTTTAAACATACCTTCTGTGAAAAAGAAGACAATAAAAAATATTTATTTCCTCTGGCTTACTGAAAGAACTGAACAGCTGATTTACAGTGTTGAAGAGTGACATATCACAAACCTTTGAAACAAGCCTTTTTCATTCCAAAGGAATTATGCTACACAGACAGCTGCAGATCACTGCACAGACCAGAGGTGTAATTTTTTTTTAAAGTAGTATTTAATGTTAACTATCACATCGAAAGATATGTAAAAGCTCTTGCTTCAGGCAATAAGCAAATATTTAGGTACAGGCTTAAGGGCAAAATCATCATGTGGGGAAAGAATTGAACCATATACAGCTATAACTTGCTAATGTCCTTACATCTTCATTTGAATCATTTGGCACAAGACTAGAAAGGTTTACTTGAGAACCATTCTGGACTCCAGAACAAAGAGTATGTTTAAGTCTCTGTAGTCCTTTTATTATGTCTTTTTCTGTTTGCTTTCTTCTCCTCCCTTTTTACTTTCCTAACCTTGAATAAAATCTTTGTGAAATGTGATGTGTCAAAATAACTTCTGTCTTCTACTGTGTCCAGGTACCCAAAGAACAGTGCTAGCTATCTTTCCATTTGGCTTTGAAAGCCAAAAGTTTGCTGTTGAAGTCATGAGTTAGATTCAGGGAGATCCTATATAGTGTAGTAGATTCTAGTATATGAACGTGTAACCCCCTGTATGCTGGAAAGATTTTTAAGGCTGATGAACAACGACAAACTGCATAGATTGTTAGATTTTCTATATACTTCTGAAAAAAAAATATGAAGGAGACAACCTGGATTCAAGGGAAAATAGCTCTGTATTTATCTGAAATTGTTCTAGTCTTAAAATGATATTGATATGAGATGTAGTGCCTCAAATCCAAAATTTATTTCTGATATATTAACTTGTTACAGGAGGCTATGGATGATGAATATTCATAGAGATTCAAAAAAAGTTTGAAAAAATTATAAGGAAAAAATCCTCTGGGCATTATTAAATACAAGGGCGACACCTGATTGAATTCTCTGAACATCAGTTTGCTGTGGTCTGCGAAAGAAGATTGTATACCTTTTGTTCTTTCTTTTCCTTTGCTACAAAGCAATTTGGTCTCTTTTTGACATTAGTTTGATATTAACTTACCAGTTCTTTGGTACTGTATTTTTGTTTTGTGCATAAAAAGTGTAAGGAAATATACACTTACTTCAGTTTGGAAAGTTTACCTGCAAGACTTTTAAGTTGAATAAATCATAGAATTATAGACTCATAGAATGGTTTGTGTTGAAAGGGGCCTTCAAAGGTCATCTAGTCCAACCCCCCTGCAAGGAGCAGGGACACAGCTTGCTGTCGTCAGCGAACTTGCTGAAGGTGCACTCTATCCCACTGTCCATGTTGCCGACAAAGATCTTGAACAGGGCTGGACCCAACACGGACCCCTGAGGAATGCTACTCGTCACCAGTCTCCACTTGGACATTGAGCCGTTGACCACCACTCTCTGAGTGCAACCATCCGGCCAGTTCCCTATCTGCCACGTGGTCCATCCATCAAACCCATGCCTCTCCAGTTTAGCGAGAAGGATGTCATGTGGGACAGTGTCAAATACCTTGCACAAGTACAGGTAGGTGAAACTAAATTAACTGGAAATTTACTGATTTTAACAATTTTTCATGAAAAGTGAGTGTTATCAAAAATTTGAAAGGTGATAAAGCACAGAGAAGATAAAACGTCATAAAGTTAGGAAAGGAAAATGGAAGATAGTGAAATTTTGAAACTATAAATTGAGGTTGACTTTTGGTGTATATTCATTTTTTTTCTCTGAATGTAGATTTTTAATTTAGTTCAAGGGAAATAAGACTTTGAACTATTCAATTTTAAGTTTCCAAGTAGATTATTGATTCCACTCAGTTCCTTCTTAAAAATCCATTAAGTTGATTGGCACATAAAGAATGAGAGTTAGCCAAAATATCCCTTTCTACGAATGCCTGGAAGACTCTTTCTCCTGTTTGTGATCTCCTGTAGAATGAGATTAGTATGATAGCAATCCATCCGTATAGTGATTCACCAAACATTTTGGCATCCAAGAATTGTCTCTTCCTTTGTCGTAGTCCATATATCAACAATCATGAGATAATCCTGTGTACCAGCAGCATGGAGCATTCAGCCTTGCTGGTCACAAAGTCCTCCCTTGCTTGTCAGTGAAAACGAGCAAGCAGATACGGTATTCAGCATTTCTGCAGAGCAGAAACTTTAGTGAACTGCAGACATCCATAGAAAATTCATTTAAAAATGAAACCGCTTCCTAAACAAGAAAGAAAAGTGTGATATACTGTTGAAAAACTTTAAAAATGTAGCCTATAGATTCTTAGCTGGACAGTCACAAATTGCTCCCAGCAGTTCAAAGCGTTGCTTCCTTTGTCTTCTTGTTAAATGAGAAGAGGGTCTCAATTACATGCTCTAAAGACATAGATACGGATCATTAGGGTCCAGAATAAGGATAAAATTATTTCCTATAAATATTCTAAAACTAGCATTAGGAAGTGTAGGCAGTTATCTTAACTATTCTACTTTTTCTCTATATTAGAGCAGTAATATTAATTTCAAAATATCTTTCTTCCATTTCTTGCAACCTGGTATGGTTCTTGTTAAATCTATGTATTGGGTCAAAGTGTGGGAAGTTAAGAAGATAACTCTGTAATGACACTTCAGACTGTTTAGAGAGATACTAAAAGACACAAATAACAACCGTGTTAAAATGTTGTTAAAGTTAGCCTATGTAGAAGCATAATCTTTCAGTTGACATTATTAAGAAAATTAAATCTTTCCTTGTGAGTAAGATTCTTTGAGAAAAATGTTTTTATGGAAGTGTTACTAAAACTGTTTGCTGATAGCTTTCTTGTAGTGAGTATTTAATAGTGGATGGATGCTCAAAATGAATAAAAGAAACAGTGACAAGGCAATGAAAACTGTAAGAGAAGAGTATGAGATTTGTTTCAGGCTCTTACTTAGGGATTGGTTTTTAGCTTTTTACGGTGATAACTACTGCCCCCTTCTGATGCGATTTAGAAATAACCCTCGTTTTCTCTGCGTGTGACAGCTCTCAAACCTGGCTTAAGAAAATCTCTTTTGACGTCTCCCTTTCTCTTCTGCACATGTGAGGATGGAAATAACTTTCATCGAAAGTTAGACTATTGTACCATCAGAATGATTCCATTGGAAGTGTGCACTTTCACTGCTGCAGATATCTGTCCCCTTTCTAATATCCTACAAAATGTACAGTGCTTTTGTAGGGCACTCAGACTTTTTTTTTTTACGTAGCAAGAAAGTGTGACCTTCTCATAAGCTTGCAATTAGCAAGAGATCATCCTCAAGCAGAAACATACATGATATTAATATTAACGAGGTGCCATTTTAATCAAATCTAATTTTAAGGAAAGCATAAATTTAAAACTTCATCTTATATTAAAACAGAATAAATTCTTTTTGCCTATATCTGGTATAATTCTCATAAGTTTGATTATCCAAGTTATCCTGGAAGCCAAACAGCTCACTGTAACCCTCAGTGCTCCAAGTTGTGCAAAGATGTGCAGCAACTGGTACCCTCCTTACAGGGAACATGGTGCAGTTGCATCTCCTTGCACTCCAACTCCGCCTTGTTTGGAGGCATTTGCAAAGGAAAGGGAAGAGCAGGGTGGGAGGTTATTTCTAAAAATCTAGTTCCTGTTCTTGAGAACCAGAAATACTGAGTATAGCTGCGGTTCCAGCGAGGCAGGAGTCAAAGAGACTGAGTGGGGTTTTTATTCTAGAGAGTTTAAAAAATATCAAAGATATAATAGTGATAGGAGCATTTCTTGAAGATCGGAGCCTGTGAAAGTTTCATTTAATATCATCCTAAAATTAGAACTTGGTTTATAGACTTAGTTTATAGAGGAAGTCAGGAATCTCACCATTCCAGAATTCAGAAACTGTGGTTTTGGCATTTTCTCGCCATGTGTAGCTTATTCCAGCAACAGAAGAGAGGATTTGTGTCACTGCCTCGTCCTGTTCCCACTCTGCAAGAGTCATAAAGCAAGCAGGGAGGTTTGGTCATGTACTGCCTCAGTACAGAGCAACATTTTCAACTCCCATGCCTGCTGGAGGCTGAAATGACTGTTCAGCTGTCAGTTCCTGCAGTATTCGATCAACTCCTGAATCAAGGCCCAGAACATCTGCTGTAATTTGAACAAATAATGCAGCTAAAAATGGAATAACAGGGTAGTCTTTGCAGTTCCTCAATCTTTCTTAGATATGCCTGTGTTTCTGTCGCTCCACTGAGTTTGTATCACTTGCTGTTTTTCCTTAGCATTGTGACATAACAACAGCTCTGCATGATGGCATTGACACGTTCATACTCTTTATGACAGCTATTGACAAAATATTGCTGATCATAAAAAGGTATTTTAATTTTGCAGACCTTTGGCTTTTTACCTTGCTTTTTTTCCACTTCCTTGATTTCCTGCAGAATTTTCTTTCAAGTTTTGAGCAACGCTAAGGTCACTAGAATGGCTGTTAGCCCATCACAGCTGTCAGTGTTAGATATTGGCTACGTTAATTACTTTTCAGGCATATGGACCCACCTCAGCTCGATCTATTTATTAAAATACTGTGGCACAGCCTGCTCAGTTACCTTGCAATGCTGTTGTTTGCAACCCTCGGAGGTGAATTTGCAAGTGAGAGGAGAGAAGGGGTCCCAGCGACTTTATTGAAGCAACATCCCTTCAATCAGCAACGAGGAGAGGAGCAGTAGGTGAGTCAATATGTCAGAAAGCTGCCCGGAGGACCTTGTGACTCTGACTAGGAGTCTTTACAACTGCTTTACATGGCTTCCCTTATCTGTGCATGACAAGCTTTTGCAGGCTTCTGCACAGAATTTAACAGAATTGCTTTTCTGAGTGGAACAGATTCTCACTAGGTATCAAATCCCATTATGTTAAATGACAACCAGTCTAAAATGTCTTTCCTGCCTCACTTGGCCTTCCTAAATTTTTAATTTCAACTACACTTACCCTTTTTGCACTGAAGATCTTTGGTCCAAAACCAGGCTTTATTATAAAGAAGATTGTCAGTGACATCAGAGTGTTGTTTTGTTTATCCCATTGACCAGTCGTCTTAGTTTGGTCTATGCAGAGGAGGATTTTGCAGCCATTACAGCATAATGAAAATGAATTATTTTAATTGTTTATTCTTAGTCAACTAATAAGACTATTATTAGTTGCTAGACAGTGTTGTATTGGGGGCTGGTGTAGAAAATAACATTGCATTTGAAGTTTTTCTTATCCTATTGTCTTTGCATCAGGAGAATTTAGATTAAATCTATACAGTTATTATGTGGCTGTTAGTCTTTTTATTTTTGTTTGTTTTCCCCTAAATGAAAGAGATAAAAGGTTAGCATATGGTTATACCTGTAAATGGCTTCCAGCAGATTTGCTAAGCTATAGCCTGTTACTTCCAAACTCCTACCACTCTCCTGGCTTTTTTTCTGTTCTTTTTTTTTAAAAATGAATTTAATAACCATGAAGAAAAGCAAACTAATTGAAATTAGTCCTCACAACATTACCTAAATTTAGAGAATGCAATTAACTATGGCATACACATCAACACACATAATTTTGTAAAACACTTATCTTAGGTAGAAATATTGCCATTGCTAATTATAAAAGCATAATCTGCAAGAAATAACTAATAAGAATAAAATGCACAAGAAAATGGTATTAAAAATGCAAGGAATGCTGCAGAACAGAATCAGAGCTTGGGAAAAAAGGGAATATGAACCTTAAAAAAAAAAGTTCAGTGAGACTTCTGTTTTATTTTCCACGGCATGAGCTTATTTGTATTTGATTCAATACAAAGTTTGTTTAGCAGAAACCCTTAGAACTTTACAATTCTGCATCTCCTGCTGGAAATAAACTATTTGTTGGAATTTCATATCATGCAATATATTCGTCTAATGTTCACATAAAACTTCAAATCTCTGCTATTATATGTGAAATGTGCTACTGTTAAGATCCAGAATCTCACCTTATTTTCACAGGTTTTTTTTTCGTATCATCTAGTGCACTCAGCTGTGGGGTAAGAAATATTGATTCTAATTCTATCTTTGCCATTTCTGTGCTATGTGAGCCTGAGATGGCCACCTCTCCTCTTTGTATTGCTGATTTCATTGAAAAGCCCAGCAACATCACCAGACTTTTCCAATTGAGAGACAGAGAACTGTTTTTGCAAAGTACGTCACTTTTGCCATAGGTAAAATTGATTTGCATAGGTCATACCTCCAGGGTGGCTTTTTTTTCTCCATGTAAGGTTTCCTCTGTTCCGTGCCTTCACATGAACTTTGTGTTATCTCTTTAACTTATGATCTTTTTGGAACCAATGGGCAGATAATTTTACAAAGCCTGATAGAAAGGAAAATCATCAGGATCCAAGAAGAATTCTTGTTGACTCCTGTTCACCTGCATTTTATATAAAATTCCCAATGCATGGTTTTCTTTCAGTGGTTCCAGTCACTTATATATTCACTTATAAATTTGTCACACTTTACTTGGTATTATATTCAGAAAATTTCAGAGGAAAAAGAAGTTAATCTGTTTTGAAAACAACAGAAGCTGAGACTCTGTTATGTTGCCAATACCAAAATCTTTTACTGTTTTTTTAAGGTTTCCACCCAAGGAAGTATTCTCAAGCCTTTTGTAGAGCCCTGGGTCCTCCACCATCCTAGAAATACCCTGTAGCTTATTGAGCTCCATCTACTTTTTTGATGTCTGCTGCTTTCACCAATGTGAATATTCCTTCAACACTATTGCTTACAAATGAATTTTAGAAAGAAGTATATAATTGTGATTGAAAACCTACCCAGTTTCTCTACAGTAGTCCTTTAAGAGTTAAGTTTTTTTTGTCTTATTTTTCACAGATTGCCATGACTTGTGAGGCTCACTTTGTAGGTACAGAATGGGAGACACTGGCATCAGATTTTTCTGACATTGGCAACTGCAAAAAAAACCTGAATAAAGCTATGAATTGCTTTGAAAAGTTAGGAGAAAAATGAAGTGGGAAAATGAAAATCAGACCTTTTTATGTCTTATGAAAACGAAAGCAATGAATTCCTTTTAAAAACAAATTAGTGACAGTTCTATATCCTCCTTCTACAACTTTAAATTGAATAATCCCACCTCATAGCTTCGGCTAAGAACAATTTCAGGGGATTAATGAAAAAAAAGTGACAGTTCTGTGATGAATGACAAGTAATATCCATAAGAAATGAATAGTTATACTCCAATCAGGGTTTCAGAAATGCAAGTAACAGTGGGGCCATACACAAAACACAGATATAATAAATATTAAAAAGAAATGCACTTTTCTAGTTTACTCTGTCAACCTGCTGTGCTAAACTGGGTGAATATTTTATGAAAGTTGTACGCTGTATGTTTGTTGTGGTATTGTTTAGTGAGGGGGGGCATAAGGTGGTAGCTTCTGTAGGAAACTGCTAGAAGTCGCTCCCCTTTGTTCAGTGGACTTGGCCGAGACTAGGGCGGACCCGCTGCTGGCCAAGGCCGAGCCGACTGGTAGTAGAATGTTCCGTGATAACGCCTCTGCGATAACGTATTTAAGAAAGGGAAAACAGAAAAAAAAAGAGAGAAGAGAAGATGTGAAGAAGCTGAGCAGGGGCAGAGGCACAGAGGGGGAGGCGCAGGCCTCACTGGCCTTGCAGGCCTCACCCTCTGGCCTCTCGCCAGGCGGCCGACTGGGCTGGACTCAGCCCGCCCCAGCTGCAAGAAGTGGAGAGAAGATGAGATGGATGATGTGAAGAGATTCTGAGAAGCGTCTGCCAGCCTGTTGTGAAGAACTTTTCTTGTGAGAGAAACCGCTGCAGATGCCAAGGTCAGTTCAGAAGGAGGGGGAGGAGTAATGTGGCTTCTGGCCAAGACTCCCCTGCAGCCTGTGGTGCTGACCATGGTGGAGCAGGTTGTCCCCCTGCAGCCCATGGAGGTCCACAGAGGAGCAGATATCCACTTGGAGACCATGAAGGACCCCACACCAGGGGAGGTGGATGCCTGAAGGCAGCTGTGGCCCGTGGAGGGCCTGCTGGGGCAGCTGTTCTGGAGAGACTACACTCCGTGGAAGAGATGACCCACGCTGGAGCAGTTTCACAAAGGACTGTGGCGTATGGGTGGGACCCCACACTGGAGCAGGGGAGGAATGTGAGGAGTTCTTCCTCCGACTCTGAAGCAGCGGCGTAAAACATCGTGTACTGAACTGACCGCAACCCCCATTCCCTCTTCCTCCTCTGTGCCGCTCGGAGGTTGAAGGTAGTAGAGCTAATGTTAAGCTTGGGAAGAGGGAGGGGTGGGGAGGAGGTTTATCTTGTTCTCTGTCTCATTATCCTGCTAGTTTTTAGTAATAAATGCATAGTTTTCTCCAAGTCGAGTCTGTTTTTGCCCGCGACGTTAACTTTAAGGATTTCTCCCTGTCCTTATCTCAAACCTTGAGCCGTTTTTCTTCTATTATCTCCCCCTATTCTTTCGGAGGGTGGGGAGAGTGAGAGAGAGACTGCGTAGTCTGGTCCCGATCGGGGCTGAACTATGACAATGTTCATGCAATTAAATATTGTTCCATAACAGCTATGTAAAGGGAAGCATTATGATTGTGTCTTTATCCTGGTATTTTATATGCTTTGAGTGCTCAGATGTTATGTTCTACAATAGGCAGTACTGAAACATTAGAATTACTTTAGGTAATGCTAATTTCAGTATTTTAGGGTACTGACATTTAGTGCATTTATTATTAGTTTCATAGTTGTCATTACACAGAGAGAAACTTTTTTTTTTGTCAATCATGTCGTGACTGTCTTAAATTTTATATTTGATTAAAAAAATTAATGTAACTTTTTCTGATATTTTACTCATATTAGTAAGGTGAGAATCAGGGCCCACTGTGTAAAACTTTATTTTATAAGTTTATTTAAAATACTATCATTTTAATCCTGCAAATTCCTTTGAGACATCAAACATTACCTATAGGAAGAGGAGTTGAGGGAGGTGTTTCAAGATGCTTAGCTGTCAGCTGTACTTGAAAGTTTTCACTTCCTCCTTTAAGTGAAGTACTGATTTTCACTGCTACTTTGGTCATAACAAGAGGCAGGTATGATATTTAAATCGTACTGTTTGGGTATTTATACCTATTTAAACTTAGAGCAGTCTTTATAACTCCAGGGTCATTTTTCTCAGGACTCCTGCTAACCTTTCTGATGTAGAGATGCTCTGGTCTGTTTTATTGTGGCAAGAACCCTGAAACCTCACTATAAATTATTTTTAATGACAGTGCATAAGTTGCAGCAGTCTAAGCAAAAGTGAATTCTTTCAGCCTGTGAATGCCAGTGAATACTTTCAAGGACATAAATTATCTTCTGGGAAATCTGAGTAATTAATATAAAAGATTAAATTGTAATGTGGGTTCAGTTAGGTGTTACTTATTTAAGAAAAAATCAGAAGAAATATATTAGCATATCTGCAAGACTATCGGAAAGCTAAGATAACAGCTCATATAAGAAGGAAATACTGTTATATAGTTGGAGGCTACATCTGGTCATAATGTGAAAGGCACTGTAACCTAGTTTGAAAGATTGCCCTAATATGGCACTCAGGTAGTACCTTCCCCATATGCTGGAAAAACCCACAGGTGGCTTTCAAGTCACTTGGAAACTCTTAGACTCAGTAAAATGGCATTAATCCTTCCCTCGCTATATATCTTGAGTTTGCCTGTCTTCCATTTGTGAAAAGTTAGAAGAAGTTTTTATACTACTAACAAAAACACAGTAATCAACCACACACAAAACAATTTTTCTAAACTGCATTTCTGCATTTTCCATCTTTTTATAATTGTTATTGTTGATGTTGTTGAAAGCTTCCTTTTATTCTCCTTTTTTTTTTTTTTTTTTTTTTTTTTTTTTTTTTACT
>JAAGAY010142781.1:11450-36949 GCA_011801015.1 Ardeotis arabs
TATGACTACCAGAGGTACTTAATCTTCTGGATATTTTCATTGCCTTCACTCTAGTGTTTTTTTACATTTGTTTGTTTTTGTGGCTGTGTTTTGTTGGTTTTTTTTTTTCCAGTTAGATCAGCTACAATTCCTTTCTGTGAAGTAGTAGAATTAAAGAGGAATACTGTCAAACTACCATTGATGGCAGAATATGTGTCTTTTACTTCACTTGATATGGAATCACTAGCTAAACGAACAGGACACATCATCAGTTTCTTCTAGTGAAGTTTTCAAATGGAACTTAAAAGTGAACACTGATTTTCCAAAATCTGGACATTACTACAACAGAGGTCAAGCTGACTGTGTTTCAGGATCCCTTATACTCACTAAGGGTCTGAGCCATGTGTCTTTGGAACAGCCTTTATTTTCTTTATCTCATTATAGTTTTCCATTTGGGAGTTGTGAGTGTTTATCCACTGAATCTATGTTATTACAAGAAGGATATTTTCTTTTTTCTGCCACAAGAAGTGTGAGTAATGTCATATCACCTCTTTAAGATCTCAGTCCACTCTCCTGAAGTTTCTTTGTAGACTCTGTGTATGCATTCTCTAGATACAGATATATAATCTGCTCCTTGTGTTTGCTGGGCAAGAGAAAAAAAGTAACTGATATAAACAACCTCTGTTTACCCTTAGCTCCTTGTTGCTTACAGTCCTGAAAGAAAACAAGAGCAATGCATGGAGGTAAAGCACTATTGTACAGACGAATAGTCAATCTACCCTTTTAAATAAACTCACTTCTGCCAATACATAGACTCAGAGTTACAAGGGGCCTTGAGTTCAGCTAGTCCATTCCTCTGCTTCAGGGCAGCATCTCCTACTCCGAGGAGTTATTCCAAGGAAGTGCTTCATTTATCTTGTTCTTAAAGACCTTCTGGTTACAGAGTTCACATAGACCTTTAGCAGCTTTTCTAAATTTTACAATTTTCCCCTAATTTCTAACCTGAAGATACCATGTCTCAATTAAAATCCTTGCAACTTCTGCCATTCACCTGAAACATTGGGAACAGACTGTCTTAATAAATTTTTCACTTTGTGAAAAGTAAATATTTAAAATAATATTTATTCCCTTTGAGTGTTTAGGGCAAAACTTACAGCAAATTCCCACTGCTCATGTAGGCTTTCTTTAAAAAAAGAAACTTTTTTTTTTCTTTAATATAATATTTCTTTTAATAATGTCCTGTGAAGTAATCATAAAAGGGAAAGTGCAACTAATTGCTTTTGTAATTGTAGCTATGATACAAATGTAGGTGAGGAGTTCAGTCCCATGTTTACTGAGCATTTTGAGAGAGAGTCCTCCAATATCTTGAGCTGAAAATTGCCTTGACTTTTCTTGTGTTGATTTGCTTGCTGCAGGTTGCATTAAGAAAGTTAGAAAGTTGTCTATGAATAACACTTTGTATCTTGACTAGGGATTCAGCAGCTAGTGGAATATTTATTATATTCAACTAAACAAATGGCTTCCTGGAGCCAGTAGTGAGGCAACTGACTCTGTCATGTCGTGTTTTCAAATGCTGCATTTCCTAGATTCTCTTAATGGTTTATTTACAGTACTATTAATATAACCAGATCATGATTACACATAATTACTGGTGAAATTAATTTGATTTTTTTTCTTACTAATTCTTTGAAGACAATGTGGATAGTATCACTTTAATCGAGTTTATATGTAGAGAGCCCTTATTTTTCTGCTATGCTCAGTTTTGCTTTTCCTGTTGAGCATTTGGACAGAATTTCGGAGGACTTTACAAAAGACTAGACTGTAAGATACTAACTTGTGCATAGGTCTCTAAAGGAGTGAGCTTTTTGGACATGATTAAGCATATCATATAGCTATCTTTGTTAGAGATTACTGAGCTATGCATTTTCACCAAAGAATGGCAAATTAAAAAGACAAGACCTGACTACATTCCTTTCTGCTAAGCAGCAGGTATACCTAGTCGGAGAAGTAGGTGATGTGCTTTTCCACTTCAAAGATGGCAACGAAACAATACAGTGCCCAGCTGGAACTGGGTAGGCGATGGCAGGATCAAAATATAATTACACACTGCATCCAAAACTTAAACCGCACAAAATAATCTTGGATTAATTGATGGATTTGAACAGGTAGGTTTGTGTGAAGTTTCCAAGCTCCTAAACAATGTGGTCCCACAGCTGCATTTATGAGAGGGCTTTTTCCCTTAGGTAGCTAGAACTGTAAATCAGAGCACGCTCAAGTTATGGAGAGTTTAAGGAAAACTCCAGTTTGACTTAAGTCTTTTAGGATTTTCCCAGTTTTTAGTATCGTGTACAATATATTCAGTGGATGATTCTCAGGTCCTTGCAACACCAACTTTTTTAATACTCCAAGAAAATGGATTTGCTTATAGAAGCAAAAGCAATTCAAGCATGTTTCAAGTGCTGGAACCCTCATATGGCAGTTAAACCATATTTCATAGAGCAGGACTAGATTATTATCAGTTAGCCAACCTCAGCAAAGGAAAACTTCCATTAGAGGAGCAGTTGCCTGTTAAAGTATGCATACAAGTGTGTTAGCTTACCATACTTCTGCTCCACTCTCTTTGTTTCCTCATGTAATAGCTTTTTGCTTGCCTGATAGCCAGTCTTTTATTATATTTCACTCAAGTAAAATTTTCATTGCCTTCAGTGGATTCACAGGGCAAAGACAGCAGGTTTTATATTCAAACATTAAACTCAGAAAGTAATTGCATGTGTGGCTGATTCTTACATATCCTTTCTGAACAAATCCTGTGCAGAGTTTAGGACATTGATTTATATTAATTTTGTAACATAGAAATTAATTTTTGCTTCCTCTTGGGGGCAGAATCTATTTTTTCTGTGGTGTGAATTTTTAATCTATTATGGCTATATCTGGAATAATTTTCTTAGTTCTGTTGGAGTAACTTGAGACATATATTGTTGTAAATAAAAATAAAATTTGAGCTTTACATTTTTAGACAATAGCATAATTGTTCACATACGTTTATTGATATATAATTTATCAAATTTCTGTTACTTCACACTTAATTTTAAACCATCTCAAGAATTTCTGGCACAAAGTAATGCTTTCATTCTTCTCTAAATTAGAAAAAAAAACTCCACAATAGTCTTCATCAGTAATGACACCATTGAAAAATGCTTCTGTATAAACCTGGCAATAACCTATTCTCACCACAGATCTACTTAATTGCTTTTGCATTTATAATAGACACAACAGATGATTAATGCTTGGTGCACTGAGCAGCAATCTTTGGGAATTACTTATATAACTTTTGTATAATACCTTAGGACATAATTATGAAGGTTTATGTAAGTTGCAAATGATGCAAATCATATTTTCTGCAAATATTTAACAAAACAGCAGCAGCACAAACTGTGGTTCTGAATAACTATAAACTGTTCTTCATTTATTTGGGGCATTCCATAACTTAAGCTAATTATGGTTGTTAGCTGTAGATAAACACATTACTAAAATACCCTTTAGTGCCTTCAAAGGAAGAAATATGGAGGTTCTACACTTATTAAATTGCTGATGAAAAAAGATTGAGAAAATATGTTTCTTTTAAAACTTGGAACAGAAGAGATGCTCCCAGCACCTGTAGAATATAATTTCCAAATTTCTGGTTTTAACAAGTCAATTATTTGTTTATACCCATATAAATGATTATGAATCCATATTGACACCTTGCGGATAGCCTGGTCAAATGCAATGAGCAAGTTTCCATAGTTACATACCTTGGAATACATTAGTCTTGTTTTATTAGCTGACTCATAATTAAACACTGAGCACTGTTTCTATTTCAAGCCCTTGAAATAATACTGTATTTTATAAAGAGGTTGTATCTAGTAATACAGTTTGTAGATGCTACCAAATTGGTGTACTTAATAGGTGAGAGTAAAAAATAGGTGTGAGTTGGCACATATAAAATATCAGTCTTGACAAAGTGCCTTAACTTCAAATTTCTTTTTAATCACTTAATTTCAGATGGGAAAAATCCTACTATAGCATTGTATCCTAACCATTGAACTCCTAATCTTAAACTCAAGGATTTAGATTAAACTCCCTTTACCGTTAAAGATAAAAATGTCTACCAATCCATTAACAGGGTAGCAGATGCCATGCCATTTTTTATGAAGATCCAGTCACAGTTAGCTCAGTGTACAGTGTGGTATTGATGACAGCAAAATTCCCTACATTCCTTATTTCACAAGTACACATTTGTTTGGAGACATTATCTATCCTGGCCTTATTGTGCTTTTTATTTCATTTAGTTTTCTCCATGCATTTATTTGACTTTTCTTTTCTGGGTAGTATAGGAAAAGCAACACAAAAACTGGCCCCAAAACTCAAAGTTCATAAATTTGTTCTTCCTGCTGTATAAAGCAGTGATCATAGAAGAGACATCTCCTGCAAATTACAAACATTGCTGTCAGATAAGGCTTTGGTTAGGGTAAGATATGGCTGAAAAACCCTTATAAGAAAATAAGGATGAGCTGGCGCCCATTGATTCCTATTGAACTGATGGCTTGTACATCACTAGAGGCAACGTGGGCTGCATTAGACCTGGCAATGCCATCAGCGACTGCATCTGGCACCATGCACAAGGCTTTACGGGATACTGCAGGAGATCCACACAATACTATACTCTCTCCCTCTTGAAGGTACATTCTGTTCAGTGGGAAAACCCGTTAAGTCCTGAAATAAGAAAGATTTGAGGAAAGCAAGTGAGGCCACAGAGCTAATCTACAGAAAATACAGGAACTATGGACATATCTAAAGATTCTGCATTTTCATGGGTAGTTTACTTTCACTCTATTCCAATTTATACTGCTGGAATATTGAAGAGACTTATCTCTGTATAAATAGTTTGGAACTGAAAAATATAATTATTTTTTTCCTACATTATACAGACTGAGTATAGATAAGATAACATTGCAGCTTTTTTTCTTTTCATGTCATATTTTGAAATTCCTTTACCAAGAAACTTTTTGGTCTCTGGAACTGCAGAATCCATCACAACATGCAGAGATGTGCCATATGTATCTAAATGGCTTATAGGCCACTTGCAAAATACAAGGAATTAGTTGTCAAGAGCTCAGTCGAAAAGAATGTTTCCCTTGGATGAGGACAAGTGAAAGGCAACCACTTTGGTTCAGATAATGACAAGAAACATGAAGCAGCCTGCTGAAGAGCAATAGGAGCTGAGACCAAGATCCTCAGTATACTTTTTCATTTGTACAGATTACCTATGAATGTGAAACATGCACCATAATTAAGTCAGTAATGTCTTTCTGAAATAGAGGGTGGTAAATGGGATCAGTATGAGATGGCATTGCAGATCGGTTATATTGGACCACCCCAACAACCTGCCAAGGCAATCATTATGTGCTTACCATTGTGGAACCAGCTACTGCGTGACTGAAAACATACTCTGCAATCCATCCCATTCCCTGAAACACCACCCTATGCAAGTCCTATGGCAACATGGCAATCCCAGAAAGAATTAAGTCAGATGATGGGACTCATCTCGAAAATAACCTCGTAGATATCTGGGCTAGGAAATAGAGCACTGGGTGTATCACGCTGTCTCCTACCAGCCACTAGAAAGACTGAACAATATAATGGACTGTTAAAGACTATGCAGTGAATGACAGGGGCTGAGGAACAGAAGCCCTGGGGTGTGAATTTAGCAGAAGCCTCTTGGCTGGTTAGCATCAGAGGATTAGTGAACCAACTTGGCCCTGCCCAAACAAAGCCCCTACACCTTTATTCTCCTACCCATATGCCTACCATCATTAATAGGTCATAAACATATATTTATATTGTTGGCAATTTGCAGTGAAGACCATATTTATTCTGGTGGTTGTATTACCATGAGGGGGCTTCAGGTGCTGGGGCGATGCTACTACTGTGGTTAAACTTGTCTCTGTGTCATGTGTTACTATAGTTTATCTTCAATAAATGAGTCTTCTACACTGCTTTAGGACATAGTCATTATAGATTTCAAACCCTAGTTCCCTGAACTCCTCTGTCCTGATTCTCAGGTGGTTTTTCATTTTACTTCCCCTCTTTCACTTTTTCATATAAAGAAAATAAGAATGAACAGCAGAATGTTCCTTCAGTGTAAAATTTATCTTCCACTCAGTGATCATTTGGGCCAGTGTTGTCTCGTATGTAGATGATAAATGACCAATACTTCTAAGAGGAAATATAAAATAAACGATTTTTCTCCTAAAAGTCATCTACAAAGTAAAAATAGGGACACTATACTTTAATTGTTTAATGAATTGTCAGTTATAATTCAAATATATTACTCCCAACTTTGAATATACAATATTATTACACACGTACAAGTTGAATAAAATATCTCAGACTCTTCTGAAATTGTATCTGAAAAATATAATTATCTATATTTCAATATTATTGAACTCTAAAACAAAGTAATGATTCCATAGGAAGAAAATTTTGATAGTAGAATGTAAATTCACATTTTCTTGTTACAGTACAGCACATGCAATTATTCACGAAGGGTATACACATGAATGTATGCTCTCTCTATATAAACACATACACCTACTTATCTTAAGCATAAGAAATTTCATAATTTCTTACTGAGTTGTTACTATTAAGCAAAGATCATTATGTACTTTAATGTTAGAAATATTTCCTCCAGAGCAGTCTCTTATGGGTTTTGTTCATAGGTGTTTTAAATTACTTGAGAAACTGAGCAGCCACTTTTCTCTTTAGAGACTATTTAGTAATCTAATAGGTTAAGAAACATATCCTAAAAATCAGATTAAATCTTCCTTTTACAATCTCAGTGTATTATTTCCTCACTGTATGCACTGAGACCACCATAACCTGTGTTCTCTCTCAGTTTTGTGCTGTTCACACACTACAGAGTTGCATCAGTAATTGCCTATGTCAAAAGTAGCATGAAAATCAGATGAAGTATTATTTCTATTCAGTTTCTAATGCTGAAGAATCAGATGTGTTTGTCAATATATGTGCACTCATGTGATCTTCCTGGGATCCTTAATTAAGAAATCAGAGAAGGTACTATTTATGAACTTTCCTTTCCAAGGTAATGATACAGAAGTATGTTGTCAGTAATGTCATCAACAATCCACATTCAGGGGAAAAAGCCACAACTAAAGCAACAACAATTGAATGTCATTGTATCAGTTTTGATTTACATAAAGCAAAGGTAACCCAGGAACAGATCATCCTTAAGCCTGATCAGCCTTACTTAGTGCTTATAAGAACTTATCTCCTTAGCAAAAAGGCAGTGATCAAAATGACGATCACTCTATAAACTTTTTGATGTATATTTAATTAGAGATTTGATTCTAGTAATGGTTTGGGAAACATCTTGTTTGCTTGTTTGTTTGATTTTTATTCTAGAGGAGTGAATTCATATGTTACAGCCTCATAGATAATGAGATTTTGTAAGGTCAAATTCTCAGCAGACAAAAATCAACTTTAACTAACTTGTATACATTGATGCCTTTGGTCATATATTCATGTCAAATTTTCAAATAAAAATGAGAACATTAAGACATAAATAATACTGAAACATAATTTAGCTAAGAAGGGTCAGATCTAATGCTTTTCACTTCCAATGGAATTCTTCTCACTTGTTCAGGCCTTTGAACAAATCTATTTATCTTAGATTCTACATAAGAATAGATTGTGCCATTTACAACAGTCTTTGCCAGCAGTTTTTGAGGAGAAATTAAATTATGTAACTATTTATCTGAGTTTCTGGTATGTACTGGCTACACTGCAAGGATAAAATAGCATATTGTATGATATATATAAGAAAATCAGAGTTTTCTGTAAGCTAGGAAATAGTCTCATAAATTTCTGTGCCTTATGGGGAGTTGTTAGTTAATAGATTTTTGGTATATTGTTAAATCTCAAACAAGCAAATGTAAATGTAGTATTTTCTAATATAAAAATACATGATAATGGAATTTATCTCTAATAATGGATTCAAAATTCTACTTCATATAACTAAAGCTGGATTTTGATCAAGTGGCATAATTGTGGAATAACAAATAAAATATCTCTAAATCTACTTCTGTGTAAGTTATACTGGCCTCTGCTCTCAGAACACATACCGTTTTAGGGGAAGAATTTTAAAAAAGGATTCTGACATCTTTATCAGTATCTCTTAAGTTCTGATTCTTAGCAACTGTGCAGTTTTTAGCTCTGAATCTTCTGTTCCAGCATTGTTGCTTTTAAAGAAGTAAGTGTGAAAAAAATTGTTGCAAATCTCAATTCTGGCTACATAGTTAATAGATAGTATTTGTCTTATATCAGTCAGATCTCTTTGAAACCACCAGATGCATGTGAAGGAAAATGCTGTGAGCTGCTTCACATAACTAGTGCAAAGATTAATTACAGTAGAAGGGGCAAAAGTGAACTGGTTTCTGCACTTCAAAATATAGCAAGTGTAAAATATTCTTCAAAGTAAATTATCACTGACTTGATGAGCTGAGAGACAGAACTTCCTTTATCTTAAAGATTGAATATGAGAATGGTACATTTGCATAAAAATCTAAACGGTGGATCTCAACATTAACTGCTAATTGAATACCCCTGATTAAAATTTTAATCCTTGAAAGCAATTACATTTTCTTCTGAAGCCATTTTTGATTGATTCCTTCGGTAAAGATGCTGGAAAGTCTTTGGAAATCATTTTAGCAGTGTTAAACTGGTGCTTCTTCACACATCACCCCCCTGGGAATGGCTAATTAGGAGCCTTATCTACAGGCAGGACTTTGGACTGGCTCCACATTCGTGTGAACCTATTTCTTCTCAGCACTGAGAAGACAGCTGGCAATTGAATGAAATACGCTGATGTGGCAGGCTGGGACAAGTCAAAACTGAGAACTTTCTGAGATAAATAATATTAATCATAAAGAAAAGAAGTCATTTCTATTTCAGCTGCTTTGAGAAGATGGACTCCTCCCTTCCCACTCGCTTCAAAGTGCAAAGGAGCAAATGCAGTAGTTCATTGTCAGATATAAAGCTGAGTGAAAATTTTCAGTCACATTTTATTATGAAACTATATTCACCACAAAAATAATGTACTGTAGACTAACAGGGGACTTAAAGAATACCACAGATTCTTGTGTATATGTGTGGTGTTATGTTTTTGGTAGCCGGTGCTACAGATCTAATTTTAAAATCTTTTTTGTTTGTTTGTTTCTGGGTTGTTTGTTTGGGTTTTTTTGTTTGGTTGGGGTTTTTTTTGTTGTTGTTTTATTTTAACTAGAAAACTGACTAGTTAAGCAAACAGGAATTACCTGTTCATTAGAAGAACTTCCTCCACTCCACTCTGTACCTTAGTCTTTATTTATCTTTTGTGCTTATGTAATTCTGATGGTAGTAGGGATTTTCTGGATTTTAATCTCAAAGTCTGATTTGGGCAAAATGAAGAATCTTACATCTATGCCTTGTGAAGATGAACTTGGCATGTTATTTCTCAGGACTGCCAAGAATAATTTTCTTCCATGTTTTCCATTTTGGTGTGAAATTAATTTATTATGTTTTTATGGCTAAGATTGACTTTGAATTGGTATCTCTCTGTTTTTTTTTTTTTTATTGGGAATGCTGTGCACTTTTACAGGAGAAAAGGTATAGTTTGGTGGGGTTTCTTATAGCAGCAGTGAACTCATTCCTTCCTAGGACACAAGGGGTTTTTTACTACATCTTAAACTAGGAGTATCTCATTTATTTGAACAGTCACTACAATTTAAACTGTAATCTCAAAAATCTCATTTAAAGTGATGACTGGATGATATTACCATTCAGACTACCCAGACGAAATAATGAATTTTGGGTTTTTTTTGTCTCCAAGCTTAACTTCCCGTGTTTATTTGTATCCTCCAGATTAACTATAGCACATGAAAGGGTAGGTTTTTTTAATTGGCTTCAATATCCTTGGATAAGGAAGTGGCTTTAAAGTTATTATTTTGACACTCTCCTTTATTATTAAAGATTTCTGAAGTGTTTCTGTGATTTCTCAGAATAGATGGAGTAAGTCCTTTTCCTACAAGCAAAAAGATTCAATGTGAATATGTGCCTTCCTTATGACTTCACCAATTCTTAAACATTTCTAAGAATTTTGATTTCAGAGGTTTTGTGACTTAAGCTTGTTCCAGTGTATTCAGAGACAGAGTAACAGATTTTTTTCCTGAGGGTTTTTTTTTTCTTTCTTTCCTTATTTTTCATTATCTAACAGAGAAAAAATGAAACAAACATTTCTTTGAGCTCAACAGTAGTTATAGGGAAGAGCATGGGGATGCAGGAAGTGCCACCAAGAGACAGTCAAACCATGTCAAACAAGTCTGATCTTCTGCTGAGGTTATTTTAATAAACAGGTTTGAAGTGTTCCAAAGCCCAGGAAACTGAGAAAAATACAGCATTTTGTGGCTCTATTTAAGAATACTGCCTCGTTTAAAGCTGATAGACTCTTCCAGTACCTCAAGGGGGCCTACAAGAAAGATGGGGAGAGACTGTTCAGTAGGGCCTGCTGTGATAGGACAAGGGGTAATGGTTTTAAAATAGAGGGGGGTAGATTTAGATTGGACATTAGGAAGAAATTTTTCACCATGAGAGTTGTAGATCACTGGAACAGGTTGCCCAGAGAGGTGGTGGATGCCCCATCCCTGGAAACATTCAAGGCCAGGCTGGATGGGGCTCTGAGCGACCTGATCTAGTGGGGGATGTCCCTGCTCCTTGCAGGGGGGTTGGACTAGATGACCTTTGAAGGTCCCTTCCAACCCTAACCATTCTATGATTCTATGATTCTATGATTCTATCAAAGAAATATAACTCAAAGAAGCAATTTCATGGAAATGCAAGGGTCTATATTTTAATCTTTCTTGCTAACCTTATTTTGGAAGCCAGTGTCATCAATGAATGTACATTAAGGACATGGGTAATTTTAATTCCTGATACTTTACTTTCTGATCCCTGGTTTTCAATTACTTTCTAAATGGTTTTTTTTGTGGCAACTGTTCTGAAAAGTATTATGACCCTTCCTCTCTCAAGTTACGTAATGATACTTGTTTTACTAATGTTTTAAATTCTTCATTATAGAATAAAACTTCCTTTGCAACAGAGGGTGAGTGGTTTCAAAAGTCTCATGTCTTTCTTCTGAGTAGTTATTCCTTTGAGACCTCTGTGCTAATAGCGGCTGGAATGGAGTATCCAATAAAAGGGATAAAATCTGGATATGTGGTTGCTAAGGGTGCTTAGCCTTCAGAGAGTAGAAGATGGTAAAGTGAAGGTTAAGAAGATATGCTGTGTATTTTATTCCACTTTCTTCCAGGAAATATCTGTCTTAGCAATTATACTGGAAGTTCTGATTTAGATGACCAGTTCTTACTGGTTATTGTGTGAGACAGTAACAGTAGATCATCTTAATACATGCAACTGGGAATAATGTGATCTTATTAAGTATGCTGTTGCCATAGAAATTTCAGAGTTCTTTAATAATTAATATATTGTTAAAAGAGAAATATATTTAATGTATGTGCTTGTTGTGAGGTATTTATTTTAGAGATAGGTTTTTTAAAGCTTTTATAACCATTCAGTAAAATAAATATAATCTCAGAATTTATCCACCCCTGAGAATAAGGTTACAAAAAGATATGTCCCGCTAAACCAAATTCTAAAAAAAAAAAATACTTATACCTTGATTTACTACACTTACATCTACACTGAGTAAGAGGAAAGATATGCTTCTAATCATCAGTCATCAAGGTACATGTCAATAATCATTAGGAACACAAAATGGGAACTGATTTTTTACATTATTCTGCAAATTATGGTCATAACTTGCCACCCGAACTACCAGTCTCCGAATATTTTTATATTCTATGCCTCTTCTGCCATGAGCATCCACTGGAGCTAACTGCAGTATTCTTAAGACATTTAATATTTTTCAGACTTAAGCTGATCAAAAGGTCAGTGTACATAAAAAAACTCAAGTCAAATGCAAATTGTTACGATTCAGTTCACAGTATTACACACAACACCACAGTAGAGATATGAGGCTGCACATTGCACCAGGTAATAAAATAGCTTTTGTCCTGCAAGCAACAGAGCACAAAGCTAATAGTTATTTGTAATTATGCAGGACGTGTGACTGTAATCAGATTAAAACCCTGCCTCTTTAACTATCCGCCCACATCATTTGCCCAAACAAGTTAAACATTCCAAGAGTTAGCAACAAATTTGACGTATGCCTTTCAGTTTTCAGCACACTGCAACAGTTTTTGTTCAGGTAACTCCTGGGAGAGTGCGGTCCTACCAGCACCATTCCCTTGAGTGGTCACCTCCTCTGCCTTGGCCAACTCCCCTGCTGCCTTCAGCCAGCTGTTAAATTCACCCAGCATATTCTGCCACCTTTGCCTCCGCAGTCCCTAAGACACAAGCGGCTGGAGGTCCAAAGAACATTTTAGGAAAGTAGCACTAGAGATTTGCTCAGGTCATATACCCTTCAGTAGAGGTCTGTTCAGAGTTGCTTGCAGATACACGATAAGGGAAGAGTGAGGCCTTTCATCTGTCCTGATGTGGCTGTCTCTGGCACAGATGCAAGAGGCTTAGAGTTGTTTTCTCTTTGGTTGGTTTGGTTTGTTTTATACTTAAAAGACCAGTAATATTTTGAAAACAACAATAATGTTGACAACAAGATTTATATAAGTTTTGTCGGATTCATACTGCTTACTCTTGGTATGTCCTCTGTTCATCACTCAAGATAGTAGGTGGCTATCCTTGGCATGTCTAATTTAGCCCCCCTCTCCCTCTCCTCCTTCCCCAAGAAATCCTCTGAACTCATGCTTCCATTTTATGAAGTACTGAGAAGCCCTGAAAAAATGAATTAAGAAGTGTTTTGCTGTAAGGTAGTCAGCAATCTATCTTTTCTTTAATGGAGGGGTACAGATTTTGAGATTGTTACAATACCACCAGATTGGGTTATTATGTTTGGTTCAAGAGGAGACAATATAGTGTTTGCTACCTCTGAAACATTTTGTTGTGCATTGTAGGGATGGCATTATAAAGATTTGATTGATATTTTTAGAAGTTCAGTCTGTAAAATTCCACAGCTTTCACTGTAAACCTTTTTTAAGGAAGTATTTCTGTCATTTTGCCATGTATTGAAACTCTTATTCTCATTAAACTTTAAGAATGACACTGTGGAAACAAGACACATTAATAAAAATGTTTGTTACAGTATCAGATCATCTATTCACTAATTATTTACAACATGCCTAAGGCTGATCTCTGTGCAAGCTGCACAGGAAAACCACGTTCATCTGCTCCAGCTTAACCCCTGAGAATTGCTTGTACCTCATTGGAGGAGTAGTAAGTAAAGGGAAAAAAAATAAAGTGGAGTACTTGATTGGACAATGATTTGCAGTATAAAACCTAGAGAGACAAGATTTTTTTCTTTTTAGATAACCTCACTCTGTTTTCATCTACAGAGAGGGCAGTATGCAGCTTTATAGCCCAATAGAATAGCTGCATCTAGATACTTATGCTAATTAAAAATAAATTGAATCCCTAAATCACAAAGGTTTTATTTTTATACCATGATTACACATTTGTTTCCATAATGATACTGCAGGAGTTGTTCTCGTTCATCAGTTTTTTCTGGCCTCAGAAGCTACCTGGTTATCAGCATCAAAAAAATCTTCTTCCACTACTGAGTTGACATAGATAAAATGGTCAGTTCTGTGTGACCCACGGATAATGCCCTGAATTTCTTGGTTACTGTGTCTTGCAGATTTAGAATCACTACTTTAAACAAATATGAAATTACACCATATAAAAACTATTAAACACAGATTTAAATTTCTACCCAATCTATGTCAGATATGCCATCATTTTTTAAGTGTACAGTTCTACTCTTCTAGCAGCAAACATCCTAAAAACTTCTATGTAGGACCTGCTAGAAGAGAGCTGTGTCCTGTTTTGAGCTGAGCAGGATAATTCCCATTTCAGTGTGAAGCTTGTTGTTTCTGTATTCTGTAGGCACTGCTGCTGACAGGTCTGCAAAGGAGGGCTCCCCATCAATGTTTCAAAATCCTTTCCTGAAATTAAACTATTAATCCACAGGGAAAGTTACAAGAAAAATTGTGTTGCTTCCTTATTACCATAGTATGTTGCAGTATAGTAAAGAAGCTCAAAGAATCATAGAATGGTTAGGGTTGGAAGGGACCTTCAAAGGTCATCTAGTCCAACTCCCCTGCAAGGAGCAGGGACATCTACAACCAGATCAGATTGCTCAGAGCCCCATCCAACCTAGCCTTGAATATTTCCAAGGGTGGGGCATCTAACATCTCTCTAGGCAACCTGTCCCAGTGTTCCACCACCCTCACTGTAAATTTTTTTTTCCTTTTATCAAATCTGAATCTACCCCCCTCTATTTTAAAACCATTACCCTTTGTCCTATCACAACAGGCCCTGCTGAAGACTTTCTCCCTATCTTGTCAAAGAAGATTCTTTATTTTGCTCAAAACCTGTCACCAAGTATTTGCTTCAAATGATCTTCCTGCAGAATTTTTTTTTACTTTCAGGTTAGACTTATTGAAATAAAGAAATAACAAGAGATTTTCACTTGCTGAAGAGTATCCAGTGAACCTGTAGCTTAATGTACTTATCCCTTCCACTAGGTCTGAATGTGGTAAATGCAGATACAGATGCAGCTAGAGATAAAGCCAGGAACTATTGACTAGTTTAAAAACCATCTGGAATAAATGAAATAATGGCTTTTCTGGAATCTGCCTCTCAAAAGAGAAATAAGTCTCTTCCCACAAATTGAAAAAACATATTGGCTAAACCTCTTAAATGAAATTACTATTTTCTGGCAATCTTAGTGTGTGTGTGTTAGTACCGAGGGAAGATAACAAAAAAAAGTTGCACTGACCTCCTTTTCATGAGGGAATATACTAGTACATAGCCAACAGCGATTATAATTCTGATGTTAAACTTTTTAATGCAGGCCACAATAAAATGTAAAAAAAGGTGTGCACATCTCTTGAAATGTATGTCTAAGATTTTTGCTTTCAATACAGTTTTTAACAGAGCCACTTCAAACTGGAAAAAAATAGAGAAAGGAGTATTTTGAACAATTTTGAAGTGTTTAAAAAAGGCTGAAATCAGAAATTTCAGCTGCTGTGATTTGATGCTCAGCATTGCCTTTAGGGTAATAACACATATATTAGGCATTTTGATCATATATATATACACGCAATGCTAATCCTTCTCTGAGAGAAAAATGAAATATTATTAATATGCTATCATCAGATTTCCATGCAATTACAACTAGGGAAATAGTTTATTTATTTTAGTTGATCTGTTACCTTTCAGTTCAATTAAACATAATTTACAGAAGGAAATACAAGAAAAAAAATTGAAACAGATGAAAGAATGTTATTTTAACTAGAAAAATTGAATTCCTCCAGATCTACCTTGAGTGTTTTGGAGCAATACACTGTAATCTTTTCTCAGACTCCAGACTGAGATTATAAAGAGAATCTATATATTTAAATTACATTTGGATGCTGAAATACACTAATATTAACTGCTAAAATAAAGTAGCTACTCTAACTTCAGTATTGGAAAGAGATTCATATAATGGGAGCCATTGATGGTAGTTGAAACTCAAGGAAAATTTATTTTTCAATGGTGTTCTAACACGAGTTGCTGCTATTTAGCTCTTCTACTGATAAAAATTATTTAAAAGTAATAAATTGTATGACTGAGTCTTCTAAAAAAAGGTTAAGCTGGAGACATAGACCTGGCAATTTAATATTTGTGAGTAATAAAAATAGATTGTGATTAGCTTCTGAAATCTATTTAAGTATTTTTCTAAAAATACTGTGTTGATGGAAGAAGTGATAAATGCACAGCTGATTGGGCACTATTCATAGTGTAAAGTATGAGATAACTGAATGATCTTAAACTTCTGTCACTGACACTTGGAGATGCTTTTGTCTTTCAGAATAGTGCTATTCAGTGAAAGTTCATTACAATGAAATAGAGATGGACACTAGATCATGTCACCACTTAAATAGCCAGGAAGAATATTTTTGTCCTTAAGTAATAGTCTATCATATTTTTTACTTCTTTGTTAGTGTTTTTCCTTCTATCTTCAGCTGCATATGCCAAATGTTATTTGTATTTTAACATCAGACCAACAGAAGCTACTGTTTATGAAGATAGATTTCAAAAATCATTATTTGCTTTGTGTAGAGAGATTTAGAGGCAGCAGAAGTAATTATAAAGTGCAGGGAAAGCACTAAATAGCTGGTAAAACACACATTTAAAACTATCTGGATGCAGTACACAGAGAATTCTACTTAGGCCTTGGGTTTTCAAATAGCATGGTGTGGATAATAAAAATCAAGTGCATGTGGGAGACTGAGGAAAATGGAAGCAGTCTCTGGTTGTTTACTTGATGAAATGCTGCTGAGAGGTAAACATTCTCTTGTTTCTAGGAAATGGAGTGCTCCTGGAAATTTATTTTTGAATTGAGAAAACAGACTTCATTTTAAAGAGCTTTGTCGTCTGAATTCATAACATGGAAAAAGTTCTGAAAAGGTGCACTCTTGCTGGGTCCTGGGTTTTTGATTTGTGAAAACCTGAGAATTAAAATGATCAAAAAGTCACAGCAACAACGTACGGATATCTCCTAACTTTCTTTCAAGTCTCCAGGCTCTCAGTAAGAGATAATGACTTGACAAAAACTAGTGCCCTTTGAGAGAAACCCTAAAATGAACAAAAAGAAGTCTGTGCCAATCTTTTAAGATTAAATAACATCTTTTCCCAATACTTGCCAAAAAAAACTTTGCTAAACATGTATGCAAATATATCACACACGTATTTGAGAAGAATATATTCTGCACACATCTTTTGCCGTCCTTGAAAGAAAATTTTTTTTCAATATGAAAGGATCAAGTTTCACTCCCACTTCAGCTACCCATTCCCCACTTGCTCAGAGGGTACAGAGGCAGCCCTGGGGTTTGCATTGGTCCCGTGGTGAGGCAGGAGCAAAAGTAGGTTTAGCAGAGAACTGGGCAGGCTGGCATGTGTTCCCTCCACACAGAAAAAAAAAAAAATTACTTGTATTTGAGTGTCTGTTAAATAATCCTCATAATTGCTCTCACAGTTTTCAGCAGGTCCTGTTGCAATAGGACAAGGGATCATAGAATCATAGAATCATAGAACGGTTAGGGTCAGAAGGGACCTTCAAAGGTCATCTAGTCCAACCCCCCTGCAAGGAGCAGGGACATCCCCCACTAGATCAGGTTGCTCAGAGCCCCATCCAGCCTGGCCTTGAATGTTTCCAGGGATGGGGCATCCACCACCTCTCTGGGCAACCTGTTCCAGTGATCTACAACCCTCATCGTGAGAAATTTTTTTACTAATATCCAATCTAAATCTACCTCCCTCTATTTTAAAACCATTACCCCTCGTCCTATCACAACAGGCCCTACTGAACAGCCTCTCCCCATCTTTCTTGTAGGCCCCCTTGAGGTACTGGAAGACTGCTATCAGGTCTCCCCGGAGCCTCCTCTTCTCCAGGCTGAACAGCCCCAACTCTCTCAGCCTTTCTTCATAGGAGAGGTGCTCCATCCCTCTTATCATCTTTGTGGCTCTCCTCTGGACCTTCTCCAGAGGCTTTAAACTAAAAGAGGGTAGATTTAGACTAGATATAAGGAAGACATTTTTTACAATGGAAGGAAGACATTTTTTACAATGAGGATGGTGAAGCCTGGAGAGGTGGTGGATGCCCCATCCCTGGAAACATTCAAGGTCAGGTTGGACAGAGCTCTGAGAAACCTGATCTGGTTGGAGATCTCCCTGCTCATTGCAGTGGGGTTGGACCAGATGACCTCTAAAGGTCCCTTCCAACCCAAGCCATTCTCTATGATTCTGTGATTTGGGATTTCGATTCGTCCTACTAAGGATTTTGTTAGACTTCCCCATCACAAATTATCATTAGGTTGGCATATTAATTTCTTCTCAGATCCTCACTAATTTTCAGAGGGTTTGCTTTCCTGTTAGGAGACCCCTCCCTTAACCATCATTCTGGATTCAGAGCTGGCACTTGTCTTTCCTGTCTATATCAGTTTGCATTTTGTTAAATCAAAATATTCTTCTTTGGAAAGGCTTTGTTTACCAAGCACGCTCAATCATTTTGCACTCCTCATTTATCATACCGTCCATATTTGTGTCATATGTAAATTTTATCATCAATATTTACTTCCAAGTCATTTTGTTGGCCCTTATTTTATGTACACAGCTCCATTTAGATTTTTTTTTTTTAATTTTAGGATTTATCTACCTGTGTACAGACAAGCCCAGAAAAAAAGAGTCATACATATGTGGATTTTTCCTGTGTAAGGAATGTGGCCATTCCTGTGTGGTAATTTTTTTTATTATAAGATAGTAGTAGGCAAGAGATTCTTGCTGTGAGTGGTACATATTGAAAAACTGCTTTGTTTAACAGAAGACTGCAGTTTCAATGGAAACGTGTACAAATATCTATGCAATAACTATGTTTTGTTCAGTAGTGATACCTGTGGTATTTAGTACACTGTTTTTTGTGTTTTTGTAAACTATGTTTCCTATTGTGGAAACAATATCTTTTGTTTCAAAGCATGTTCAGAATTTTTAAATTATATGGAACAATTTCAAAAGGCAAAGATTTTAAGGATGTTTTGAATGTATTGAGAGTTTTATTTCAGGTTATAAAGAACCCAACCTGAACTCCTAAAAATAGTAAAATTATTCAGGAGAGTTAGGAAAGGGTAACATCAGCATTTGTTAAATAACTCATGTGTGTTACATATTAGAAAAAAAAAATCATAAGACCAGTGATCTTTTACGGTTTAATAGATAGGAACAGATTATGTGAAATTATTCATAATATGTGATGAAGACACCGTCTTTGTTTGCCCAATTGGACCAAAAGGCAAGGATTAACTACCAGTGATTTATTTAAAACCAGAACTCTGAAAGCTCCTATTTTGCATATCAACTTCTGCCAACATTTTTCATAAAGAAAAAGCTCCACCTGTTTGCTTCAGGTCCCTTTACATCTTCACTTGTGAAAAGTCTTTGTGTAATCTTTGGTTCACAGAAACATCTTTTTCTTCTTCTCTCTTTTATATTTTTTTTTTCTTTCTTTTCCCTGGAGGTTGTAATCTCCAATACGTAAGACTTGAGATGACCAAACTTTGTTTTTTAACAGATCTGCAGCACTTTTAGTGCAAATAGAGAGATCTAGACAAAGCAGCTGTGTTTTCACTCACCACACTTTTTGGAAAGCATCTTATTTTACTTTGAAGCTTGCCTCTCCCTAGGGTTTTTTTAAAATAATTCATTTTTAAGCAAGTCAACAGCAAACAAAAAGTTTGGAACTTTTTTTTTTATAATTCCCTTTTCAATTCTGTGCCTCTAGAAGTCAGTAAGGGCTCAACTGGTCCTTTAAGGTGCTGGTCCATGCTGGGGATAGTGTGGATCTGCAGTACTCCAGCAGGTGCTCTTGGAGGCGTTGTGCCTCAGGTAAGCACAATCCTCTGCGGAACAACTAATGGGTGGTGGGAGCACTGCCTGCTGCTGCCTTCCCTAATTGCTGCTCATGCGCAGCCTTCCACCGCTACCTGCTTCTGATGATTACTGAGTGGAGACCACGACCTCATTTCATCTGCACCCCTTTTAGGGTTGCTACTGTTAGTAGCACTAAATAGAAGATTTTTATGGTTTATTTTTATTTTACATATGGTACATATAAGAGATTTACAGTGTTCTGCTTCCCTAAAAGCCGGTTCCTAAGAGCTTAGCTGATTCATTACGGTATATTATTAGAGATTTAACTCTAGCACTAGAATAATTAGAGCTTACAAAAGAGGCATGCAAAACAGTAAAAAGATTTATTATTTTCCTTTTCGCTGCTTATTGCCTTGTAAAATGTTAGCAGTAGGGAAAAGCACTGAGTTTAAAGCTTTTAGATTTCTACTTTCTGAATAGGCAGGTAAGTAACTTTTGGACATTTCCAATCCTCCTGATTAAATTTTCTAGGTAATGTTGTAAAAATATGTACTGATTTCCTTGAAGTCCAACAATAAAAGATAGGAGTGTTTGTACAAATGTTTTAGGCACTCTAGTCATGAGCTAATACAGAGGAAAAAAAAGGTAATATTTGAACTGAAAGACTGTTTCTCTTTGAAGACATCAGACCTAAATCATCTTATAATTCAGAAAATATATAATTCCTCTTAGAATCAGAGAATCATAGAGAATGGCTTGGGTTGGAAGGGATCTTTAAAGGTCATCTAGTCCAACCTCCCTGCAAGGAGCAGGGACATCTCCAACTAGATCAGGTTGCTCAGAGCCTTGTCCAACCTGGCCTTGAATGTTTCCAGGGATGGGGCATCCACCACTTCTCTGTACAACCTGTTCCAGTGTTCCTCCACCCTCATTCTAAAAAATTTTTTCCTTATACCTAGTCTGAATCTACCCTCTTTTAGTTTAAAACCATTACCCGTCACCCTATCACAACAGGCCCTGCTAAATCTCTGTCCCTATCTTTCTTATAAGGCCCCTTTAAATACTGGAAGACTACTATAAGGTCCCCCCAGACCCTTCTCTTCTTCAGACTGAACAGTCCCAACTCTCTCAGTTTTTCTTCACAGGAGAGGTGCTCCAGCCCTCTGATCATCTTCATGGCCCTCCTCTGGACTTGCTCCAACAAGTCCACGTCCTTCTTATGCTGAGGGCTTCAGAGCTGGAAGCAGTACTCCAGATGGGGGCTCATGAGAGCAGAGTAGAGGGGAGAATCCCCTCCCTCAACCTGCTGGCCATGCTTCTTTTGATGAAGCCCAGGATGTGGTTGGCTTTCTGGGCTGTGAGTGTGCCTTGCAGACTCATGTTCAGCTTCTCATCCACTAGTACTCCCAAGTCCTTCTCCTCAGGGCTGCTTTCAATCCATTCATCCTCCAGCTTGTATTGATAACAATGATTGCCCTGACCTATGTGCAGGACCTTGCACTTGGCCTTGTTGAACACCATGAAATTCACATGGGTTCACTTCTTCAGCTTCTGTCATGGGAAAATCTGGCACATGTGTTACATGTATGTGTTTCATACTCTTTATGAAAATCTGTCAGGAAACAAATGAAAATAAATAAAACCTGGCAGGATTGAGATTTTTGATGTTTTGTGGTTTGGTTTTTTTTTTTTTGCCCAAGAGATTTGGGAATGTTTATTATCTTTCCTGGTGTTTGGTATTTATTCATGTTCCTTATCTCTTCACACAGAGGTCTCTGGCATGATGCACTTATGAACTAGAAAGAAGGGACCGAGGTACAGGAAATACAAAGATAAGATAGGATTTAAGGACTTAAATTCTTACAAAGAAGGAAGGTCTTAGCACACAGTTGTGCTGTGGCTATTTCAGAAGATGTAAAAATTTTACGATCAACTTTGATAAGAAAAAGAGCCAGATAGTTCTGTCTAAAAAATAAAATAAATAAATTAGTAGGGTTTAACATAGAAAACGCTGAAAGAAATCAAACAAAATTCTACTAGCTTAGGATGCCTCTACTAGAAAATTGAGAAATGATGAAATCACTTTCCCTGCAAAGAATTGACTTTGGCAAAGATACTTGTTTCCCATGTTAGGCGTTTTTTACTTAAAAAAAAAAAAAAAAAGAAAAAAATAAAGAAATACTGTTATGGAGAGTTATGGACTATCCTGCCTCTTTACCAAAATGTTGGTAAAGTTCACTGCGTGAGGGAACACATGCTGAGTGGTGTTGGAGAAGGCAGCTGATCTGGCATTTGTGGAGCTGGTGCCAACTCTCAGTGCATCGTCTTTCCATGTATTCCATCTCAAATGTTGACAGTTGCTTCAAGCCCACATTGTGCATTACATCAAGACTGTGCAAGCAGGCAGTTTGTGAATCGTCATGACCCAGGGTGAGAAGCGCCCTCATGGAGCTTTGTAATGGAAGCTATTCTGTCTTAGCTCATAAGTGGCTAGAAACTGACTTTGAACTGTAAAGGGATGTTTGCTTATACAGGAACGATATCCTCAGAGGAGCTGTTCTCTTTGACTGTAAAAGATAGTTTTAATAATACATTCAAGTTCTGCTCAGAAAAGATATTTTAGAACAAGTTAAGAAGCCTTTGAAGTCACAAATAGATATATTTTTGGATCCAGATGTTGAATAGTATGTGTATTTAGTGTGATATATGTACAGATAATTTTTAAGAAGTCCAACTTTAATTCTTAGATTTGTGAGCAAATCTAGTCAAACAGTTTTTCAGCAAAATACATCATTTTTCACTTACTGAGACACTCAACAATAATTCATTACAGTTCAATTAACACTACAGATGATGCCTTCCTTCTCCCAGGTGACTACTTTGCTCTAATGATCATTTTCTCTAGAAACAGACTGATTTCAAGGAGAAGCTGTCAGATCCAGGGTAGATTCTTTTGGGGGAACAGTGAATGGGAAAAGGAGAACAGAAAGAGCGGATGGTAAATACAGTGGCACAGAATGAAGCAACTTTGAGTTCAAGTATCTTGTTCAGTCTCTTGTCCAAGTCTGTTTTTGAATGAATCAATATTAATTTATAAATAAATACTAGTAAGGGGGAGAAAGGAAAAAGAGCTAGATCTGTTCCCTTACCACGGAAGGATACCAGAGTATGTATCTATATTCAAGCTCTTGCTTTGCCTAGAACAGTGGATTGAATCTGTATTCCTCACTCCTCAAACCACTGGGTATTGACTATTAAGGAATGAACCTCTCTCAGACAAATTTCCAGGACTTCAGTTCTATGGAAACGGAAATACCGATGCATGATTAAAGTTCATATAAAACAAATACGAAGAAGTTAAACAGGCATCAGTTATGTGATCTAAACAAGGCTCAAGAGCAGAATGCCTTGTCTGTAGTTCTGTGTCTGGTTCAAGCTAAGATTGACTTAGGGAAGTGGAATTAAGTGCATATGCCATTATCTGTCAACATCTCATTCCTTAGCATCCTATATCTTCATACTGGAAGCCTCTGTAAGGAAAATAACTAAGAAAGGTATTTTTTTTTAAATACTGCTGTAAGGAAATGATAAAGAGTTTATGCTGCTGCAAAAACGCTTTATATTTTATTTTGAAATAAATACCAGAGCTGAGGCCTGTCCCCTTTTTTCCTCTGGGATAATATAGCGATTTTCTCCGCAGTTTAAATTAATGTGACTTTGGGACAGAACCTCCAGTAAATCAGCAGAAAAACATTATCATCAACTGAGGTGAGCCATTTTACCTCAAGCAAGGATCTTTTCCAGAGTGGTTGAAGTTATAGTTTAAATGCAATATCATACCAACACTCTCAGACTAAGTGGATGAAAATTATGGAAGTAACAGCTGAGGTTCAGATCCTTGTTTAGAGGTGCAATGGAGGCAAGTTGTTCCAATGCCAGCTGTTGCAATTGAATTTCTGTAGTTGACAGTTTGATGACAGGTTTGTGGGAAATGGTTTGTCCTGTGACAAGCAATGTTTAGTTACAGTGAGCAATAATATGCCTAACTGAGTTCATGGAAACCAACATAACCTCCTAGAGCTAGGCTGAACTATGTTGTGGGGGCTTGTATATCCAGTGTATGCTGTAATTCCAGGCTGTGTTTGGAAGTCATGGCAGCAGCTGCTGCCTTTAAAGTACAGGATAAACTTCCTTAATAGGAAAGAGTGAGGCCACCGAAGTTTTAAAAAAATCAAAACAGACAAAAAAAATACCCCAAACCAATTAAACCCACCTCCTAAAACCACACACACCCACACAAAACCAACAAAACAACAAAAAAGTGTACCTATTTAGCAGTATCAAAAGTTTTGTTTGCCTGTCTACTTTCTACAGATATCATCTCTGTCTTCAAGTAAATAGTTTAGTCAAAAGTTCAGAGAGTTAATTGCTGTTATCCTCAGCATATGAAAACTGCTGGATTGTAAATAACAAGGTATTCTTCCTTGAGAGCTCCATATTTGTATGTTGAGATTAAACTGAAGTAGCACTACCATCTGTCACTGTGCCACGTTGTGATTCCACAGCCCCAGTACAGAATCCTGGGGAGTATCAGAGGGGAAAAAAAAAGGAAGAGAAAGAGAACAGATGCAAAATCAGTACAGCCAAAGTACAAATTCAATAAACCCAAATCATAAATCTACTTTAAATATAGTCTTTATAACTGAACTTTGGGGTTCTGCATACTGTAGTCTCAGCTTTTACTTACAACCTTTGTAATAGCTGCTGGTCTGTTTCAGCATAAACATGACTATGCCTTATTTATTGTTTTTTATAGTTGATTTTTGTATATGGCCAAGTATATGACAGCTGCCTCACAAAGCCACACCTCTCAGACTTTCATTCTACTCATTTTAGTTTCTACACCTAAAACTGAAATACATGTTACCTTAGAATGATGCCAAATTGTGTAGAATACTTCATGATATTCTAGGATTTGGCATTAGATTGCATACTTAGAAAACAAATATGCAAATATCCTCCAAGTCTAATATTAAATAGAAAACGTGGATAAAAAATAATGGATCATTTTTACCCTTGGCTTAATACTACTGTGTTTATTAGGAATATAAGGGATGAATAATGTAATACTTTTTTTCTTTTACTCTAGGATATGTTTTAGCTTTGTTTAAAGATTAATTTTATTTACATATATTACATCTCCTTACATTTTCACAGATGGTAGTATAAGGTTTCCAGCAATCCTTAGGATAGTACTTAAGACAGTATTTGAATGCTACCTGATTTCAGGTGGCATTCTCTGGGTAGAATCCCCATCTGGTCCGTAAACAGCAGAAGGTTTGTTTGGTGCTGAAAATGGTTACAGTTAATTCTTATTTATAGTCCCTATGCTGACTTTTTGTGCAGTCTATCCAGGCACAGTATAAGAAGAGGAAGTGAATGGCATATACAACAGAAGGACACATGAGTGAGAAAAGCCAACCTGAATTAGGAAAAAAAAAGTCTTGAAGTTAATTAGTGCTTAAAATAGTCTCGTTATGTGGTTTTGCTTTTTTTTTCACCTCTGTGCTTTAAGCAATAAGTGAACTGTAAAAAACATCCTGTGATTGATAAAGGAAATGTTGGTGAAAGTTAGAAACACAGGAAAACTATCAGGAAGCAAACATGAAGGAAATTATTACAGCAAATGTTTAATAATAGCTTTGATGTTAAGAGCATTTGAAAAGAAGAAAGCTATCAATGTTCAAATTCTTATGTCCACCTTGATTATACCTTTTGTTGTGGTTTTGTTTAGTGAGGGGGGGCCTAAGGTGGAAGCTTCTGTAGGAAACTGCTAGAAGTCGCTCCCCTTTGTTTAGTGGACTCGGCCGGGCCTAGGGCGG
>JAAGAY010142782.1:0-133783 GCA_011801015.1 Ardeotis arabs
GTACAGCTCTGTGCGCCCCCCCCTCCATGCCCCAGTACACTGCAGTGGCTTAAAGTCATTGCCCAGTTCTTCCATGATGGCTGGGTTGCTGCAGTACTGTTACCTGAGCAGCACAAGTCACTTTGATATAAGTGCAGCTCAGTTCAGGAGGGAATTACATGAAGGAAAAAAGAAATCTCTTATTTTTTGCCAAAATAAAGCAGTTGAGTTTTCTGACTGCAGGAGAAGATTGAAGGGAAGAGGACTTTTATCATGTTTAACATTTCTTACAATTTCTTTGTCACTTTTTGTCACATTTCTTGTCACTTTTTTTGGACATCGGTCAGTACAAAATGTACACTGGTAGATAGTCGCTGTTGGTTATCCCTCCCGTTATGGCAGTATTGAAATGTATGTTAAAACACTTCTCCTTGAAAACTTGTGTAGAAGAGGATTTGATGATTATTTGGGGATGTGTGCCCACATTAATCTCCATTAGAGAGAGTACAGGAAGCCAGGGGTCTGCAGTGCAGCGTTGCATTGAGTCGCGGTGGTATAGCCGTTGGACTACCAAGACCCCCTTCCTTTGCTGCCAGAATGCACGGGGGAGAGAAACTTGTTTGGAGGTGGCCTGGCATATTCATTTATAAACGTATTGTCTTTGTAACTGGATGGGCTGACACTGAATTGCCTTGCTTTTACCTGTACTAAGAAACAGGTTTGGGTTTTTTTTGTTTGGTTTTTTTTTTGTTTGTTTGGTTTGGGTTTTTTTTTAATTGTTCTTTTTTGTCAAAGTCTCGTTCAAGTCTTGAGTGAATGCCGGCCTTTCTTTAGAATGCTTAACCCAAACCAGGGAACTACTTAACAGGCAGAGAAATCTCTGATGTTCCCTGGGAATGATTTTTATCCCATTTATAGTTCTGTACACAGAGAATAATGCTACAGAAGCCTTTGCAGTCCCTGTAGCCGAAGCGTGGAATTGAGCCCCAAGGATCTTAAACTTCAGTGGATGCCTGTTATATTTATAGATCCATGTTCCAGTTAGTATCTGTTCCGCTGCATTTTACTTTAGAAAATTAAGCACCTCTGACAACAGTGGATATGAATAGCTACGCAGAAGGGCACTATTTAGTCAGTCCTGACAAGACTGTATTCCCTCTGGTAACTTGGAGGATCTGTAGTGGTCTCTTCCAAGAACTGAGAAGGCTTCCATTAGAGGTTGGCTAACAAGTCTGAAAAGTGGTTTGGTTTGACTTTTGGAGTGTGCTTGTACAGATACGGCTTTATCACTTGTCTGCTCTGGAACAATGGGTGAGTGTTCCCAGAAAGCGCTGTTATTTAGAGGTATTATTTAGGCAGAGAGATGTTTCCTCCGCTAATACTCCAAAGAAAATATTTTGTTCCTCAGTAAGCAAGCAAAGTTTTCAAGTTCCTACCATGTACTTTTCTCCCTGTTGCGTTCTAACACTGGTACCTCAAGCACCTCAGAAATCTTGCGAGCAGAAGAGAAGGAACTTTGTGAAAGCTAATACTGTAAGATTGCATGTATTCAGGTAGTACGTTGACAGGGACACCAATTTTTTTTAATTTTTTTTTTTTTGTGAGGATAGTGGTAGATTTAAGCATTCATCTACTATTTAATTTCTTCCTTAGAAAATCACAGCTATGAAGTTCAGAATTTTTATAGTTAGAAACATTTCTGTGCATTCACAGAGCATCGCTGGCTCTTTATACTATCCTGGTAGTGTGAATCAGCCCTCATTTAGAGAGTGGGCAGTTTCACATCAGGTTTTCTATTTCTGTTGGAGCCATGCAGAGAGGTGGTTGTGGTAGGCTAACACATCGGTTTACCAGTAAATGAAATACTTATTTTGAATGGTACCTTGTCACCAGGAACACTTGATCCTCACCTGTGTTTGCTGTTGAATGTTGCCTAATACTCCGGCCAAAAAATCTACTCCCTGAAGCACAGCTTTATGTATTTTGTTCCTTTTTTTCCTATGTGGAGGATATTGATGCTTGAGCATATATTTACAATGTTTTTTGAACAACATGGAAGTTAATTCTCATGATAAGCAGTTCAAAAAAAGGAAAGACAGACTTGAGTTCTGTCAGACAGACATTCTCATGAAACAGACGGCTGAAAAACAATGTTTCCTCTTTGCAAAAGGAAGGTATCTTCTAACTGCACAGTAATTACGTAATAGGCGTGATTTTTACTTGACGAGAGGGGTGTCTCCCAGCTGTGTTACTAAGAAATAGCTGATGATACTGTTGAAATATGTTGTGTGCACTTTCCTTGTACATGTGCCTTTAATTAGCTTTGCTGAATTGTTTGCTTTCTGTGACCTTTTCCAATAAGATATGCTATAACTCTTTGAGTGAGGGTGGTGGGTCCTTGGTTTTCATGCAAAAGACGGTAGGTCCTCAGAACCATCATCTACCTCTTGATGTAAACTCCAATTAAACACTGTTGCAAGCCTATGTTTTGAAGAAACTCATACTAAGATGGGTTGAAAGTCAAAAGCTGTTCTTTGATTTCAGAGACACCCTCTGTTCTGAAAACAGCTTTCATTAAGTGAGTCATGAAAGGAGCGTAAGAAAAGCTTGTTTTCTGTGACATATTTATAGGTAAAGAAATTATTATGGCTAGAGGAGGCTCTAAGAAATTTATAGTATTCCTAGTTGCTCTGAAATGCAGTTATATACTTTGCAATATCAGTATTGTTAAGACTTTTACTAAACAAGTAGACTTGGAGACTGACATTTTGTACATACTGCTTCTCTCAATTAAATGTTCCTAGGATTCACCTATATTTTGAATTGGTGCTTACAGAGATGTCAGGTACTTCCACCTGATTTTTTAGGCTGTTAATAATTCCTTTTTCTGTATCTTTCAATATCAATAATCAGATTAATGTTGATCGGGATTACGGAAAGGTTAAGAAAGATTGTTTTATGAAAAGGGTCTTTAACATGTAATCTTCCTCCTGTCCTTTCTACATTCTTAGTTTGGAGTAGTCAGGTTCTAGCAAAAACTTCTTTAAAAGGAGAGGAAAATTTATTAAAATATATGGAATGTGTCTTGTGAGAAGAGGTGATGGTTTTCATAGAGCTGTGATGAGTAGCACCTGTCATAGTTTTTGAATGCTGAGACTGCTAGAACCTCCTTCATTTCTCTGGGCTGATTAAGGGTGGAGCAGGCTGCTCTTAGTGGTTGTGTGTGCAATGACTCTTAGTGGTTGTGTGAGCAAAGGGAGGTCTATCCTGTTTGTTCTGCACTAGTGATACAGAACAGCTATGGCAAGAGTTGGAATTCCTCAAGTCAGTGAATGGTGACGAGCTGGTATCAAGATTCCTACAGCAGCATCTTTAGAGAGAGAAGGGAAGGTGAAAAAACCAACCACCATGTCGCTTGGCTACCTTAGCTTTGTTAGTTGTCTGCTGGGCTTCTTTCTGTATACCTGCAGATACGTAAGTGCAGATTTTGTGTCCATCTCCTAAGCAGTAATACCAATTAACTTGGATAAAATAGAATACTAAATACATGCTGCGACCAGTTGGTCTATCTTCTGTTTATTGGATGTGTTTTCTAGTTTCCTTTTATTCTGTCTACAAAGGCTTTTGAAGAGTTGAGGGACCTTTTCAGTAAAATACAGTGTCTGGCTTTACTGCTTCACAGAAAGTTGTGGAAAACGTTACCTTGACTTTAGCCTGTCCTTAGAAAATAACACAGTGAAGTCAGGGAAAGGTCAATGGCCTGATGAAGATCTATAGGTCCCTAATTTGGGGCTTAATAACGTTTTTTGAATTGGCTGCTGTAGAAGACAACATAGATGCAAGAGCTGAAAGACACACTTTGAGCTGTGATTTCTTGACAAAACACTGTTCAGTTAAAAATAAGGTTGTCCATCTACAGTATCATCATAAGAAATCGCTCTTCTAAAAAATTTAGGTAATAAGCAGAGTTTTAAAAATAATGCCAGGGATTTGGCCAAAATTGCACAGCCTGTCAATTGGAAATCTTGAAATGAACTTAAGATGGGTTTGCAATAGTTTCCACACAGTTACATCCCAAGAGTCTCTCTTGTCGATTTGGAGGGATATATGATCTCATTTTTGTGATTCATTTTACCTTTTACATAACTGTCCTCTGCCTGGAAGCCACACATGAGAACTTTAAATGCAGTAAGCTTTTGTGAGAATTAGCTAATACATTCAAAAGGTGAAAGAGGGGACAAAATCAGAATAAAAATGGCAGTTTTGGTGCAGCCTGAATCTTGAGAGTGGGTCATCTTTCTGGGTCATTATTTCAAAGAAGTAAAAAAGAACAATTAATTCTGTTTTTCTGACAATTTGATTTAGTGTTTTCTGGTCTTTATTAAAAGTTGGATACATCTGATATCCACAAACTACCTTTTCAGTGTTCGAGAGTTATAAATCATATCGGAATTACTAATCAGCTTAGCACTGCTACGCCAGCAAGCGTCCTTTGCAGTTGATATCGATTAACTAACCATAGGTCTTAATTCATGCCACAACAATATACTGTATTTGATTATCAAACCTATTGCTATGATGGTAAATCCATATTTAAGCTTATTACTGAGTTTAAGAGGTCTTTACTGAATTTTAGATCAGGTTCATTATTATCATATTTTCACTTTTATAATATTTTTATTAGTAGTGCACATTCAGCAAATACATAAGCAGTCTTGTGAACAAAGATTAAGAAAAATGAAGTCTAGAGAGAAAATTAAATAAATCCTACTAGTCATATATACTGCAGCTTACAACCTATAAACAAGCTCTTTCTTGTTTCTCCCCTTTACTTACAAGATTAATGTCACAACTCTTGTTAGGTCTTTAATTAAATTATATGTACTTCAACAAAGACCGAAGCAAACTTGTTTGAATTGTGGCACCCTCCAGCACAACAGCACTTTTACAAGCCAAAACTTGCATCTTGTGAATGGATATTTTAGGAACTCGTGTGTGTGGTCACTGCTGGATTTCACCAACTTTGAGTTTGTCTCTAGATTTTCAGAGGACAGTGTTGTAGAATTGGATGCCAAATAATCAGGTTACACATTTTTTCCACTGAATTCCAAATAAAAGAGCTGAAACTGTTCTTTGAGAAGTGGAACGTTCACTGAGTTAAGAAACAGCTCTAGAAATGGGATCAAAGTTTCAGACTACTCCGGAATGGCCCTCAGCCTCACAATTATTGTTTTCTTTAGAGTCTTTGGTGCTCCTGTGCAGAAGCACAGCTTCACAGAAATGTAGGCACCTTCACCTAGATTTGGGAGGGGATGAGGTGCGGCCCTGAGGCACCAGGGAGTGCCTCTCTGCTTCTGCAGAGACTGTTGAGTCAGGGCTGCTATCGCAGGGCCGTGAGTCACCGAGCCCTTATGCAAAAGCAGATGATTCCAGAGGCTTTCTTTAAAAGACCGTGGGCAGTTGCACCTGTGAATGTAAGACTTGATCGTGTTTCTATGTGCGTTGTTGTTTGTGGAGTATACTTACTGGACTGGGGGGCTGGGTTGTGAGATTTTAGGCAAAGGAATGAAAACTTCTGGACCTTGATCAAGCTTAGATTCGAGGCAGCACTGAGTTTTCTTGGACTGCAGTAGTTCTGGACACACCCAGAAGGAGAACTTTAAAGCTTTCAAAGCATTTAAAGTAAAACAGAGAGGCACCTTCAGGGTTAGGTGGAGTAACTTGCGATTTTTGTTTTAATTTAAATGTTTGCTCCACGTAAGGAACCAAACTTTTCATCAGATCTAATGCTAGATTTCTCTGTGGGGCAGCTTTCAGAGACAAGTGTATGTTTTAATGTAGTTAGCGAATATTTGAAGAGACTAAAACTCCGGTGGCAGGTGTCAACAGCTGCAGTCCAGGCTGTCGGATGTAGGCACAAATTCTGTAGCCAGGCAAACCTGGTGCACTGTGAGGTGCGTTGTCAAAGCCTTGTGAATGTGGTGAATTTTGGATGCAATCCAAAGGACTTGCATTGAGCGTTGTTTAATAGATGTGAACAACTAAACTGATAGATACACTGTACTTTACCAGTGTGCAAGGCAACAGATCAAAGGCAGTCTTGAAGGGTATAATATTTTTTCTTTAAGTATGTCTAAATATTATTTACTTATAATTTTTTGCCCCTAAATAATACACATCAGTGTTAAAATTGCACATCAGTGGAAACATGACTTTGGAATTATGCTCAAGTTTCACAGCTACTTCAAGTTGCCATTGTCAGTAGCTGGCAAGATACATAGTCTAACTAGAAAGGTAAATATTGAAGGAAATTTAGACTGGCTTGCTATATATTTAAGTCAACAAGACAAAATAGGCTAAAACCTAAGAGCAAATCTGAACTTAGTTGAATTAGTGTATGTTTCTACATGATGTATCTCATGTCCTTATTGTGAGTTAAACCGGAGGGTCTGGCACTGTTTCAGGAGGTACTCTACACGTGCACATGCTAAGAAATTTCTGTTACAGTGGGTACATATGGATATATGTGAGTTGACAGGACTTACAAGAAGTACAGGTCGAGTCTAAAATGACATTGGAATTCATGGAAGTGAAATGCCATCCATGCACAATACACAAAGGGTATAGTCACATGGAAAATGGCATGTGAGTGGTCCTATGGTATTTAAGAGGTTAGGAGAACTAATTCATTGGCTTTCTGAAAATTTTCAAACCCCTTTGTAGAAAGACATTTCTTTAAGTTAATTAGCCAAGAGGGAAATCTCACTGTTGACTTCCCAGTAGACTTTCTTCCTCTTTTCTTAACTTTCTGTAGAGTGTCTCTGATACCTGTCCTGATAATTGTGTATTGCATCATTTAACTCTTTTGAGAAATCTTATTGTCTCCATTTCTGCAAATTTCTGCGTTTGCCTATGAACCTACTATATATATTTTTTTTTCAGTTACTGCCATTATACATCTCTGCCCCTTTTTGAAATCTCGATTACAAACTAACAGTTCTGTTTTTTGATTTCACTTACTCAGCCCTGCTGACAAGGGCCTGCAGTGTTTGACTACGGGTGGGCTACTGGGCTGGGATGATTCAGGAGACTTTGCAGGCAATGTTGAGAGTTAAGTGTCAGAGTGAAATATCAAGACAAAGGAAGGTTATGATTAGCTCGTAACTTGGTAGTATAACTGCAGAGACTGGCAGCAGCAGTTTGAAGGTGTCAGGGGTCACTCACTCGCAGCCTGAAAGGGGAGGAGACTTTAATCAGCGTCTTTTTATCCACTCTCATTTTCTGTGACCTGATGCACGTTTTATTATATGCACTGAAACACGGCTCCCTTTGATTGTGTTTGAATGAGGAGGTTTGAATTCTGTTCCATCCTGTGTGGTGGGTTGGTTGGTTGGTTTGTGGGGTTTTTTTTTGGGGGGGGGGGTGTATGTGTGTTTGTTCTTTCTCCTACCCAGTTTCACAGATTTTGTTTTCATCCCACTTGGAGGTGAAAGGGGGAAGATCGCTGAAGTGCCAGATATTTTAATGCAGTGGAGAAACTCTTGCTAACTGTACTGAAGTACAGGAGTGTGGGTTGTTCCAGTGGAGTTATTAATACCCATTCTGTTGTAAATAGGGTTACTAGAAGGTCTTTTTCTAGCTAGGTCTGTCGTGCTTTTAAGCCCCTTGTGGGAAGATAATTTGACTTTTACATTTGCAAGACTTATTGCAGTGACTAGTGCATGGTACACCTCATCAGGCTTTTGAAAGTTTCCATGCCAAAATTAGTGTTATTTAATCCTAGTGTTAACTGTCTAGCCACTTCAGACATTCGTTTTGCCCTGGATCTTCTGGAGGGAGAATGCTTGTCATGTTTGCCCATTTTCATATCAAAACCACCGCTGCCAAAACGACATTTCTTTCAATAGGCTGTAAGCACCTAAGCACTTAGATAATTTTGAAAACAAGCTCTTAAATCGCTTAGATACTTAGCAGTTTCTCACTAAGTGCCACAAATGGTATTTCCAAAGAAATGCATCTATGGCATTAAATACTGTTGAGAGTTGCATTTGTAAGTGCAACCTGCTGTTGACAGGGAAGGTACAGATGAACTGAAAAATCAAAAACATACGCTTTGACTTAAAGCACTCTTTTTCAAGAACAATCTCCAGAAACACCGGAGGTCCCTCCCCCGCTGCTTCACAAAACTAGGTCTGTAATAGTATCTTTCCTGCCTTTCAAATGAGGTGCAATTTACACAGTGGATTAGGGGGGTGCACAGTTCTCTGGGTTTGTATCCCATAACAATGCTCTGCTGAGATTGTATTCCTCCGTACAAGGCCCTTGGATAAAAAGATTATTGTGGAGTGAAAAAAATGAAAGAGAGTACATCTGGAAAAAAACAGCATGATAAGAACTTGAAGCCGTGCTGATTACCATCCATGTTACATACACATCCTCCATTTTCAATAAGTGACTATGGCCTCTGTACGTCTGGTAATTAAGAGGAAGTGAGACATTTGCTTCCTTTACAATTCAAAATCTCTGTTAGTAAATAGTATCCTAGGGGTTCCGTCTAAATGCTTTGTGTTAGTGCTGTATATCTGGGTTTGCCTAAAATCTGAAGGAATGAAGCTTTTTCTGGAACTGTGCAAGAGCTCAAATGCTGTCACGTGTTGCAGGAGATCTAGACTAAAAATCTGTTTTCAGCAGTGCTGCCCATCTTTAAAGACAATTGTACAACATTAAGCAGTGAAATTTGTGAATAAATTTGAGAAAGCCTCTTAGATCTACTGACAACCATGGAACTGCACAAAGTGAGGGTGAAGTTCAGCTGAGCCGTAACACTTTCTTCCTCATGACTAACTCAAACCTGTTAGGTGCACAACTTTTATCGTGGATACTTTTCCAAGTACTCAACTTTGAATGCCTTCCATTTAAAAAACTAAATGATCAAATGATATAAAAAAGGAGGAATTTTCTTTTAAAGTTATTGGAAGTATTTTGTGATTTCCTAAAACAAATTTGTTGTTCTTTGATTTTTATTTTTTGAGAGGGGGAGTATTTGACTTATCCAGTTACCTGCAAACAATCCGTATTTTATAGCAGCAGGATCTGTACTTTGTCTAACTGCACATTTTTAAAGTTCTTTTAAGTCTAGTCCCTTTCTAGGCAGATTTTAATTATCTGGCTGCCTGACAGAAATTGAGAGCTCTTTATCTATGAACAGCAGTGTTGTCTTGTTTATGTTCACTCCACTGCATTTCAACAGGTAACCATTTGTAAATGGCAAAATAAAGGCAGCGGCTGACCAAGTTCTGAAATGTATGGCTTTAGGTTCAGTCCTCATAGTGTTTTATTTCCTCTTATCTTCGACTCCTTCTCCCCCTACCCCCGCCGCCTTCAATTTATATTGTATTTCCCTACTGCAAGGATCTCTTTCCTGTCTTAAAATTCCGGTGCAGCATTTTAGGTGTCCAATATATGATTACTAGTTTACCAGAATAAGAACTCCCCAGGTATCTGAACATTTGAGAATATCTCCAGACAAATGAGAGTGTACCTAGGTAATAACCCTCTCAAGGGCTGTTAGGGCTTCTGTGCTTTTGTGGTAGTCATGATGCAGTGATAGTACTTAGAAGTAAGGACCAGTTGAATTTGTATTCAGAATTCTGTTTAACCCCAGATTTCCATCGTGACTGCGGACAAGGCATTTAACTTCATTGTGGCTGAGTTTGCCATCTGTAATAGAGAGGGAACAACACCGCTTTTCTCTGGTTTTTTTCTGCGGACTGTATGAGCACTCACAACAGAATCATCCTTGCATTGCTCACAAAATGGAGAGTGTATCAATAGTAATACTAAAGAATAGAAATTGGCAACCCAGTTTCAATTCTGTGAATTCTATTAACAGTTCTTGTGAAGAAATTTTTTACACTGAGGGTGGTGGAGCACTGGCCCAGGTCGCCCAGAGAGGCGGTGGATGCCCCATCCCTGGAAACGTTCAAGGCCAGGCTGGACGGGGCTCTAAGCAACCTGATCTGGTTGGAGATGTCCCTGCTCCTTGCAGTGGGGTTGGACTGGGTGGGCTTTAATGGTCACTTCCAACTCAAACCATTCTGTGATTCTAAGATTTTAAGACTTTAAATAAAGCTGTTTGCTTTATACACATGACATACCAGGAATGTCAGATAAAAAGGCAAGTTAAGTTTAGCATCAGATTTGCATCCTTGGGAATCAAATCAAGATTTTTTTATCCTATGACCTTTCATCAAAGCACTTTGGCACTGTTGAAGTCCCCAAAAAAATGGGGTGTGTTCAGTCTATTAATGTAACATACACTGGGTTTCCAATTTGAATTACTGTAAAGTCCCAGGAATTGAGGTGGAGATGACTAATGGAGATCTGTATCTGGTTTCATAGACATCCTGGAAAATTCAGAATAAGCAGTGTTAAATGTTTTTCTCTTTTCTTTCTGTAGGATTTCTGTGATCAGCACTGTGCTGCACCACAGTGAAGAGGTATTTTTCACTTCAAGATACCTTGCGTTAAAGGATCATGGTAGACAGTTTAATAGTTTCTTTGAGGTAAGTGAAGTAAGAAAACATTTAAAATCTTATTTTAAATGCTTTTAACATAGTGCAGTAAATATCAATTGGTTGTCTCTTGCTTTGGTGTTAAAAGTGTTTGTGTCATAGGAGGATAAATAAAAATCTTGTCCAAGAGCAAATAATCAAGTACATGCATACCAGAAATAACATTCTTTGGTGACAGTAAAAAAAGAAAGTTGCCAGTGTTTGTTTATGCTTAGAGCATCTGTTAGTGTGTGCCAATGTGAAGGCATATGCGATTGGACAGTTCCTGTTCTTTTTTGATGAGGCTGTACAACTACAGGCACTGGGCTTAAATTACTGATTTACATGTTTTGGTACCTGTGCTGCAATTCATTCAGGGATTTGTATTATGTGTTCCTGAAACAGTTTGCCAGGGGGCAAACACAGGAAAGACCTTCCAAACAGCTTTCCTGACAAAAGAAACATTCAGTTGTTTCTAAGCTGGTCCGTCCAGTTCTGTGGCTGGGCAAGCGGATTCAGAGAAAACAGGCAGCTGTGATGCTACATGAACAAAAGTTTGCCTCCTCCAAGGAGTGACGGCTGCATGCTCTTTCATTTTTATGGAGTTACTGTCAGTAACACCTCTGATCTAACCTTCCTTCTTAGGAATTCTGTGCCCTCCTGATACGCCAGGGCAGATTCCACAGCAAAATGATCTGTCACGTATTATTGACACCACCTATGTTTTCTTTCCCGTGGAGACTTCTCCCTGCATATCTCCTCCCAAGCTGTCCCAGACTTAGAGTGTTCTGCAGACTTTCATTTGGAAGGAAGTCAGGAATATGAGACAAGAGCCATACTGCACTACTCAGTACTAATCACTTGGCTAAGATATGTTAGCTCCTACCTGGACAATCCACAGTGGGTCATGATAGCCCTGAAATATAACAATGACAGGATAGCAACCGTGCAATGAATCTGTTTTCCAGCTTCATTCGTGGAGAGCTAACACTCACTGCAAAGGCAGAGGAAGAACTCTGAGAGGTGTTCCTAAATGAGCTGTTAAATAGCAAACTTTTTCTTGCTGCTTCTACAGTAGAGCTAATCCTGCTCCACTTTGCTCTGCACCCCTCCACAGTTAAATAGAAATTGATATTGCCAGTAAAAGAAAGTGAGCGTATTTGCTCTTTGCAGCTGGGATAGACTGACAATTTAAAGCCTGACTTTGCTTTAAACTAGGTACTTGGCTCCAAATAGTGGGGTAACTGTGGGAGCGTGGGCTGTACCAGCAAGGCTCTTACACAGTGGCCTGAGTTAAACATCCCATCAGTCAGCTGCAATTGGTACCTGACCTGTTCATGTATGATTGAAAAGTTTTACCTTAGTTTGAGGAGCACTTGTTCTTTTTGGCTTTTCTGCACAGTAATAATACCTGAAACAAAGGCACTGAAACTGGAGAAGCCTATTTTTGTAGCTTGGAAGGCCTAACGTTAGTCAAGCATGACAAATAAAAAAGCCTAGTCCGGAGAAGTTAGCCAAAGCAAGCTACTGAGGGAAATAACATTAAAAAAATAAATTGCCACACACTGATTTGAAGCTAGAGGCTTACCTTGGGATAGCTTAAGTATTCCTGGCAGATTTCCTGTGTGTTTGAAATAGGTTGATACCATTGTTTCTGAGAGATCCAGTTGCAGATACAGAAGCCAACTTAAAAACTAGCTTCATTGTCCTTAAGCACGTACATACAGATGGTAATTACAGTGCAACCTCATTAAAGAATGGCCAGGAAAAGCTTGGCACAGAGTAATCACACATACACTACAAGTTTGCATTTTAGAATGGAAAACTTTAATCTGTTAAGTAATTTGCTTTGAAGATTACAGTTCTCACTCAGTTCAGAACTCCCAGCCTTGTGCATGATTTTGGAAGAATTTACGTATGGAAATCTGTAGGCCTTCAGACCGATCAGAAAAATCCTGTCCCGTTGAGGATGAAAGCATTTGTTTCCTTATGCAAAGTTAGAACTTTTGCATGCTCTGAGGGATTATAGGGAGCAGAATCCGTAAGAGAGCAGGGAGTAGGTAGAAGAATCTGAAAAGGAAGGTGAATATAATTTGCAGAGGATGTTGCCTGTCAGAAACTGTGCTCTGCCTGCTTAGCAGCTTGTCGTGTTTTCATTGAGAGCAGATAGATCACTTGAGCACTCCAAAAAGGGATATGCAGGTCAGCTACAGACAGACTTGATGCTGTCATTTTGTTGCTTGGAGGTCTGAGTTCTGTTTCTATTTCTGCCTTCGATTTCAGGTGTGATTGGCAAATCAGTTTCTTCATTCATGGCTTTGGCTTCCATCCACCGCTGTGTTACTGGGCCTTGCTCTGAACTGCACGTTTTGACTCTTACTGTGGTTTCTTTACGGTGCCTTACACTGGCTCTGATTTCAGCCTCCTCCTCTCTATTTTGCTTTATCACAAATGATAGCTTTGTGAAATATAATGCCTCCTTCTATTGGTGTGGCAATAAGGAAGTAGTGACTTTTTCTTGCCTTTGAATGGTTTATTGCTTTGAGAGAGAGGCATAGACCTCATGGTGATGAGGTGACAATAGGCCATGTGCAATCAATACTTACCAAGTGATTCCTTTTGCAGTATGTTAGCAAACTCCAGAAAAACATTCTCCCTAGTAGAAGAATATTTATATTGGTGGCAATGAAATGCTTAGTATAAAAAAAACTTTTCTGTTTAGGAGGCCTCTCTGAAAATACCTGAAGCAATGAGAAATATTCAGAGGGTTACTGTGTAGGGAGCAAAGGAAGGAGCTGTGAGTAGGAAGCACAGCTGGATTTTGTCTGGTCCATTAGTTTGCAGATGGATTTTATGTCCAAACCCATCAGTTTTACTTCTGCATTGAAATTCAGCAAATCATTAACAGCTTTCCCCTTTATAGAGGATCCAAAGCATACTCTTTCTGGACTGAAAAGTCAAACTCCTGGTGGAAATAAAGATATCTTAATCCTACTTCTTGTACCTGTCTGTGTTTTCTGATGAAGGGGCTTGCTAGAAGGTGGCAAACCAGTCCCCAGTGCAAATTATAGCAAACAAAAGACTGAGCTAACTGAGCCTAACTTGTAGTGGACTCCTAGGAGTCATTACGGTGGTGAAGCTTGACAGAACAAAGTTTGTTTGGGCTTGGTTCCCATTTTGACTCCTTTCAGATTGAAGATGTGGGAACTGGGGTGATGCTTGGCTGCTTATCCTGGGTTTCTGGTGAGCTGTCTGCTGCTTTACATCTTCTGTGCCCTTAGGTTATGCAGTTTCCACAAGTGTTAGGCAGCTGGGGAAGAAACGATTTTCTGCAAAATCGTGGTGATTCTTTGCATGTTTCCTGTGTGCTGGAGGTGGAGTGTTCATTTGTAAAATGAGGAGCCAGACTTAGTCTGCCGATGAGTGAATTCTTACTTGGCACTTCAGAAAACTTGCAAGGTGTATGTCAGTTTGACACCAAATGCTGAGGTGTTAAAATACACGCTGCCAAAAATATTTCAACTGAAACATGAAGTTATGTGACATACTATCAGTGAGTTCTAGTTGGTGCACTTTTGCTTTAGAGCTAGACAAATACATGTATGTACCTGGTACTGCCTACTTTGAAGGAATGTCGTAAGATACTTTGTACAGTTTAGTGAGTCTGCTTTGGTTAGTAATGGTTTTCCAGTGTCTAAGTAAGTTCTGGCAGCATGAAGCCCCGTAATAGGTGGTAGATATGCGGTTTGTGTTAGTGGTAATTACATCTTCTGTTTCACTATTTGCTTTTTCAGACTTCTCAGTTCCCTAGCAGTGCTGGGATTTCAGTTTGTCATCCCACAGCCTTCAATTGAACACAGAAAGGTAAGCATTCAAAATATTCAGATTTTGTATACTTTAAAGGTAAATGTGGAGAACATTAGAGTAAGATACATAAAGCAATGCAATCTAAATAAAATTCTGGGAGTAATGTGGCTTTTCAGGAAAATAGTGGACAATTTGGAGAGAAATGGAGGGCAGCAGTGATTATCCTCAAAAGGTTTTAAAATCTTACCTCTGTGGGAAGTTTGAATGAATTCAGGTGGTTTAGTCTAAAGATCAGAAGACCAGTGGGGGAGGCAGATGTAATCTCCAAATACTTACGAGTGCTAAAGAGAAGGCTATTCTTTCTGTCTGTAGTGGAGTAGGTGAGAAGAAATGGATTTAAACTGGGGCAAGGGAAACTTAGATTTGATGTTAGAAAAAACTCCTCGTGGGAAGGATGTAAAGACGAATAGATCGTATTAACTGGATAACGTTTAGAATTTCCATGATGGAGGTCTCTGTGAATGTGCTGGACAAATGTTTGTCAGCAATGATATGCAGGTATTCCTGGTTCTACCAGACACCTGAGGGGAGACTCCTTGAGTGCTCTTCTGTCTCCTTATGGGCTGTGACCTTATATCAATGTTGTTCTCATCTCTTAATTGGTGTTCAAACACAGCCAATTAATTACTAAAGATATCAAATAACTAATTCTAAAAACAGTTTTTATGTGTGTATGCCACTGTCTTTAGGGTAAAAAGTTATTTGGACAATAGCTCCATAGGTACGGCCTAGAAACCTGAAGCTGTCAGATAGTCATAGTTCCTGAAGAAGACAGCTGTCAAGTTCAGGTCCTTGTGCAGCCCAATGGCAAGACAAGTTAAACGAGGTCAGTAACGATGCAGTCTGAGACTGGCGTGGTCCAGTCTGCAGCATTTCTCATGCTGCCCAAGTGCTCTGTTCTAAACCTGAGCACAACATTGTATTTTTCCCTATTTTAGATCTCTTCTGTTTTGTTGTGCAGTTGAGATGGTCATGCTGCTGCTCTGTTTTCAGTACCCTGTCTAATTAGACATTCTTTTGTAACATTGACAGTGGAGAGATGCTGCAATCCAGCTTCCAGAGGGCCTTGGGGGAAAAAAAATGTGCTAACTAAAATAGAGTAAGTCAGAGAAACAATTGCTTCATTCTGTGAAGCTCCGGAATTAATTTTGATAAAATCAGATTCTTTGTTTTCTGCTGAATGAGAAATGCCATGGGTCTGGAGCGTCTTCTGTACTAGTTAAAGGGACTGGAGGCATGGCACTAAGGGGCTGTTCTTTTCACTGAAAACAAGAGAGGCAGAAGTTTTCTAGTGACCAGTCCCTACCGGCTCCAGGGCTGTCATTCTCAGCTCTTACACTACGGGAGAGGATTCTATTCATGCTAAGCTGTGTTTAGACTGGAACTCTGTATTTATTAAACTTTTCAGACACCCACCTATCAGCTCCACACAAGAGGGACTGTTAGCAGCTCTGAAGGCCAAGTCAGACGTGTTTCTAACTGAGCGTGAGTTCTCAGCTTTGTAGCTCTGGAAGTTGTTCCTGTTCTTTCTATGCAGTAACCTGGACATGTGTTTGCTGGCATCTGCAGCCAGCATTCCTGTGGATCTCTGCATGGATCTCTGCTGTTTGGCAGAGTTTCTTCTACGTGAGAGAAGGTCAGTTTGCGGCACTACAGGGAGAGGAGGAGGAGGGAAGGATTTGAGGAACAATATGCCATTTTAACAATATAGTGAGTAACAGAAGTGGTCATATAATCATACAGTAGTTTGGGTTGGAAGGGACCTTTAAAGCCCATCCAGTCCAACCCCCCTGCAAGGAGCAGGGACATCTCCAACCAGATCAGGTTGCTCAGAGCCCCGTCCAACCTGGCCTTGAACGTTTCCAGGGATGGGGCATCCACCACCTCTCTGGGCAACCCGGGCCAGTGCTTCCCTACCTTCATTGGAAAAAATTTCTTCCTTATATCCAGTCTGAATCTACCCTCTTCTAGCTTAAAACCACTACACCTCATCCTATCACACCAGGCCCTGCTGAAGAGTCTCTCCCCACCTTTCCTGTAGCCCCCTTTAGGTACTGGAAGGCCGCTTTAAGGTCTCCCTGGTGCCTCCTCTTCTCCAGGCTGAACAGCCCCAACTCTCTCAGCCTGTCCTCACAGGAGAGGTGCTCCAGCCATCTGATCATCTTCATAGCCTCCTCTGGACCTTCTCCAGCTGGTCCATGTCCTTCTGATGTTGGGGGCTCCAGAGCTGGACACAGTACTGCAGGTGGGGTCTCACCAGGGCAGAGCAGAGGGGCAGAATCCCCTGCCTCGACCTGCTGGCTGCACCGCTGGTGATGCAGCCCAGGATGTGGTTGGCTTTCTGGGCTGCAAGCACACATTGCCGGCTCATGTCCAGCTTTTAATTCAGCAGTACCCTCAAGTCCAGGGCTGCTCTCAACCTCATTATCCCCCAGCCTGTATTGGTAGTGGGGGTTGCCCCAACCTGTGTGCAGGATCTTCCACTTGGCTTTCTTGAGTCTTATGAGGTTGACATGGTCTCACTTCTTGAGCTTGTCCAGGTCCGTCTGGATGGCATCCCATCCCTCAAATGTGTCAAGTGTCATCTGCTAACTTGCTGAGGGTGCCATCGATCCCACTGTTTATTTCATTGATGAGGATGTTAAACAGTACTGGTCCCAGTCCAGGGCCCTGAGGGACACCTCTTGTCACCCATCTCCATCGGGACATTGAGCTGTTGACCACTACCCTCTGGATGTGACCATCCAATCAGTTCCTCACCCACCGAACAGTCCACTTATCAAATCCATGGATGTTGTGGGGGACTTAGAGAAGTCCAGAGAGGTGACGTGCACAGCTCTCCCCTTCCTCACTCATGTAGTCACTCCACCACAGAAGGCCACTAGATCGGTCAGGCAGTGGTGTCTGGTAGCTTTCATGTACACTCAGAGGGTACGGTACGTGGGATCTGAGTAAATGAAGCTGAATTCTAATGAAACATTAGCTTATTCCCCAGTCCTTCTTGTGTGTTTATTTTGCAGCTGAAAGTTAAGCATGTGTGCACGGTCGATGCTTGAACGTGCGGTGTTGGGGAGTGCTTGGTTTCTGCCTTGTGCACCCAGCCTAGAGTTATTTTTGCTCTGGAAACTATACACAGGGAAGTAAAATCGGAGAACTGGACTTGGGTGTTTGGCCGAGTAATTCATTAAAATATTTCCAGTTAGTCTATTTTTTTTTCTTACACTAAAACTTTGGGGAAAATGAAGTAAAACCCAGGACAATCTCTGAAGCAGTTGCTGGAAATCCAGTTGTAACTGCGTCTGGACAGCCACAGTTCAGCTGAGATCTGGGTTTGTAAGGACTTGAGAACACTTAAAAACATCAGGAAGTACTGGTTTCTGTTTATTTTAAAATTTTGCTAGATTTTCCTCTTTTGTTTTTGCTTTCTTTGGAATCCGTGTTTAAAGTCGTATTAGTTTCAGAGAGGCTGACATAATCTAGACTTTTGAACAAAAATCTGTTTGTAGTTTCCGAACTCTTGTAAGAATTTTTATTTACCTTCAGTATGTTAGAACTACTTAAAGGACCATTTAGCTACTCTTGACTTAGTGGCATATGTTTAGGACTGTAATGTGAAAAAGGTTTATTTTATCAAGCAGCAATTAAAAAAAAAAAAGTTTAAGGGCAATTTCATCCATAAAATCTGGAAGAGCAGAGCTCAGCAGGTTGCTTTCCTCAGACGCACACACAAAATCCAATTTCTAGCATGACAGCCTGGGGACTGTTAGGTAGAAGGAGCCAAACCACTTCCATAGTAAGGAACTGCTGATAGTGGAATTAAGCCTTGTGAAGATAACTGGCCCAAACAGGAAAGTTATTTATTTTTTCTCATTTGCGGTTTATTCTGTAACTCTTCTGCTTCCAGGAGCACCTCCCATCATCCTCTTCCCAACGCTAAATGTAATTCCATTTCAGTTCCCCTTCTTTTGTTACTCTGGGGAAACTGCAGCTTGGTTATTGAAGTAAAAATGTTTGAACGATAGCTAGTAAGATAGTACTTTTTTGGGGGAAAACATCTGACTGGGCAATGTTTTCTGCTTTTAGATTTTATAATTTTGGAAGCTCGTCTGTCATACAAAGTCAGAATTGACAAATAGAGAATTTCTAGTTTCAGAAAGACCTTCGTTACATATTCCTATGTCTGAGCTTATGGTAGTGCTCTGTTAATCTTGTCTCTGTAAATAACACAGGTTTGGACAGTAATACAAACATATTAAACGTGGTATGTTCATTAGATAGAAATAAAAATTTCTGTGTAAAAGACATGGTTTCTTGCTGAAGACATATGTTGTGCTGTTGGTCAGTAGCTTCTTGGAAGTTGCTTTTTTTAATGGTCTTAGTTATTCATCGTCCATGGTATGTAATTTTGAAATACCAAGTGTAATACTCCATAAGGCCAAAATATTCATTAATTTTATCAAAAAAAGGAAGAAATGTTCTGTGAAACCAAATAATTGCCCTTGTGTTTAAAAATCAGCCAAGCTGACTGAAACTGATTAAACTGAAATCTTTCTTAATATTTGAACAATTAGCTTTTCTTGTCCGTCAGTACTGGACATATGAACAGCCCTCCTGCTGCTCATCATGCGGTCAAGCTCTCTGTTCTCCCTCCCTATGCTTACTTTATTGAATAAATATTATTTAACCTTGTTTGATAAGTGTCATGCTGTAATAAACAGAAGGTTCAACTTTGAAACATAACAGTCCTTCTCCCAGAAAACCACGGAAGTCTGTATTCCTAATTTTTCAGAAATCATTCCTAGGTAGATTTTTAATTCATCATATGTTGCCCTGTTAGAAAGTAAGCTGTAGTTATATTTGTGCCTTGTTTATTTTAGTAAAATTGATAATGTAAATAGTAGTTAAGTTTGTCCCAGTAACATTTCTGATGCAAATATTGCTGTACCGTCTTGCTTCTGTAGTAGCATTGAATAGGAACATTGAAGCAAAGGAGTTGCTTTGAATTTATGTGTATCTTTTTTGTCGCTCAGTTGTAGATTACTATTGACTTTAGTGGAGGTGCAGGATATTAACAAACTGATTTTCAATGTATGGAAGAAGTGTCAGGGTTTATTTTTACAAGCATTTCATTGGGGCACTACAATGTCGAAGAATTTTGAGCCTGTTTGGGCTTAGTGTTGTTTCTTTCTGCTGTCTCTAAATTAAAGAAGAAATAAACTGGGTGTTATCTCTTGCTGTTAGACACACAATTGCACTATGAAAAGCAGCTATGTATCAGGTATATGTGACTGTACTTCCCACAAAATTTGGAGATGAATATACTTTCACATGTGTGGTGGTGTTTTTTTCTGTGTTTTTTTTCCCACCCCCTCTCTCTTGTGTTGAATTCAAATGTGCTTGTTGAAGGGTTATCGCTGCTAAATCAGGAGAAATGAGGAACAGGATCAGGAGCAGAAGCTGAGGGAAAAGAGAGGAGCAGGAGGAAGGGAAAGGTGGCCAAGATCCCTTTGTTTGGTCATGGTGAGCTGTTAGAGCGGTTCAGTTACTTGTGGAAATGTAGCCTGAGTAGCAATGCGCTGTAATGGCTAAAACCCATCATTATCCAGATGGCAGTTCTGTTTATAAAAGGGAATCTCTAGCACCTTTCCTATCTAAAGAATACTGGGTTTTGGAGACAGTGAGTTTTTCTGGTTTAGTTTGAGGTGAGGGCATAGGGGTTGGTATTTTTTTTTGTTTCTTTTCAGTAGGCACAGAAGTTTTCCTTACCTCTAGAAGGAGTAATTTCTCAGTTCCCTCTGTTTTCCTTTTTCCCCTTAAATCCACCACATAATAGCACTGTGTTGACTGCATTGGCAGAATACATGAAATTGAATTAGGAGCTTATCAGAATTTCTTTTAAACAAACTAATCTGTCACTGTGGATTGACCATGAGGATCTATGTGCTTTCCCTTTGCTTCAGGATAAGATGATTAAAAATACAGCATCTCCCCCGCTTGCCTGCGCCCGTGCCCTTATCTAGAGTTTTAAAATTGCTTAACATCCACATTTGTTTGCTGCATGATAGACTTTTTTTCTGGGCAGTCATGTACCTCCCTGAAGTTTGTTCTAGGAATGGAACATTTGTATGTGACAAGTGAAATGAAATGCTAAGACTTAAAGGAATTCTGGCATGTGCTTAGATTAATTGGACTACCTGCTTTGAGGGCAAAAGCAAGGAGTTTTGGTCTTGCTCTTCTCTGTCTTTGAAAAAATCAGGAAGTAGGCCACTGATTTCTTTTCATCTTTCTCTCTTTCCATCTTTGCTTTCCCTGGCAATCTTCCTTGCTTGCTTCAGTACGCTGCACTACCACAAAGGGCTGAAGATGCTAGGAATGATTCCTTCTGCTGGGTTGTGGAAAAAGAGTGATGGAGATGTAAGTGAAGGTGGAGGGAGAGTGTACAGAGAGGGTGATAACTTCAAGAGTAATATTTCAAGTGATAAGAATTTGGTTACTAAATCTGACTATGACTTGATTTTTAGGATTCATGTAGGAAACTCTGTGTGTAAATATGATCACAATGTTTTTTAATTTCCATTCTTTTACCCTACTACACCCCATAAAAGCCACTGTTCTATTAACTGAGAAGGATACAGCTGCCTAATACGTCTGAGCAGCTATAACAGAGCAAAATGTGAAGCATGAAGCAAGTCTACTATATCCTTGAAACGCTGGAGGAAATTGGAGTTACACAAAGTAGTTAATATCTGAGCTTGGCTTTTGTCCCAGACACCAGGAGTGCCATGGGATGTCCACCACAGCTCATCACCATCTTGCTTTTGCATATCCTGTTACGTAGAAGCAGGAGTGTGTAACGGCAGACTGTTCTTCCTTGCAGTGCAGGTGGGGTGAAGCTCTGCCCTCAGGCCAGCAGTGACTGAAAGGTGTAGCGTGTCAGGACTTGCTGAGCTGGAAGTCAGCTCTTGCCAGCAGCCCTGCTGCAGAGTTACTGTGGTTCTGTCCTGCTGGGCTGCCTACACTGACCTGAATTTCTCCAGAGCAGCTTATGCACCACATATCTGCCTGCAGCTGCTGTGGACATGTTCCTTGCAACAAGTGTTTGTAGGTGTCTCACTTTTTTTTTTTTCCTTTCTCATGTTTTTCTTGTTTATAGGATAACTGCTGTCGATTATTATTGTCTTTTCATACACATCAGTTCCATAAAACACCACCAGCTGAAGTGTAGTCCATGTTCCTCTTGCAGTTGTCCATGGGTCGGTATATCTGCTTGCCTTCAACACAGTTGGTTGACTTCAGCTGTATAGATACACATGCTGTTGCGCTCACTGAAACTTTGGTAAAATAGAGCCTTCCTAGCTAACAGCATGGCTATTTTAGTTACAGTGATCTTAAGGAAATAAGGAGGGATGATTTAGTCCGTGCCAAGAGTTTTTCTTTAAAATTAGCCTTTTAACGCAACATATTTAGAATATTTAGAACAACAGCTGAAAGGATTTTCTTGCTATCTCTGCACTGTTACTAATACCCTACCCTGTCCTTGGTGTTGTGGATTAAAATACTTAGGAAATAAAATTCTTCTTTGTTTGGGGGAGGGAGACAGGATAAGGATACAGTATTTTATGCAAATACACTCTTTGAAAATTCAAAGCAAACGGTTTTGTTATTTTTAACCTGCTTTATCATGGACCTCTGAATAACTTAAAAAAAAAAAATTAAAAATACTGACTTCTTTAATCTCGGAGCAGGAGTGGCTTAAAACTCGTTCTGTATTTCTCTAGAAGAAATGAAAGGATCTTTGTTCCAGCTGAATTCCAGAGCAGGTGAACGTAGGAGGTCGTAGATAAGTTTCTCATCCTCCTTCAGAGCAATATTGCATGCTGGTTCTGTCCTGGGCTTTGGATCAGAGCAATGATAAAGATGAGAAGCTTTTTGGATTTACAGATGAGTTCATCTATTAGGGAGTGTTGCTTTCTATTTTGTGACAGCTTGTCCTCTCCACTTCTAGAATGTTGAGAGGATGCCTCACTGAGAGATCGAGACGTGTTATGTCAATTGCTGAATAAATAAAATCCATGTTTCCACCACATGTGGATCCCAAAGAGTTTTTCTCCGTGTAGAAATAGGATAGAATGGCAACAGCTTTGTCACAGCTGAAGATGATTGACCTAGAAAAGGCTGAGGATAGTACAAGGTGAGGGACATAGGTCACAGGTTGTAATCAACGATGAGGAAATAGTTCATTAAAATAAGGAAGCCTAACTTGTGACATAGTGAGGGCCTGATGCTTATCATCCTTACCTTACTGTGAATCAGAAGCAGTCCTACTGCAGCTGAGGAGTGATTAAACAGAACTGCTAGAAGTGAGGTCAGGAGTGAGCCTTCTGTTTACTTGGACATACTTAGAGGTCTCACAGAAAAATGGAAAAAACCGTCTGCCTTAAAACATTAGGCTGGCAGAGCACAATGGAGGTGCTCTCGGTGTGAAAAAAATTAGCTAGACTTGGAGGAAGCTTCAGGCTCTGTTGGCACAAAACCTGTTCTGAGCTTTTTTCAGAGCTATTTACTTTCTAGACTATTTAAATAATGTTAAAGTTTCTTCAGATGTGGTCAAAGTTGGTGGAAGGGGCAGTTAAGCTTTCCAGGCATTGTAACTCCCTTCAGTGACTTGTGAATACAAAGGTCTTCTATTTCCAGGCTTTTCAGCCCTTTAATCTTCACAGACACAGATGTTCAGACAGAGTTTTTACACAACGAACGGAAACCCAAATCATTTAAGCTGGTAATATTTACACTTACCATGTACTGTAAAATTCAAACCGTTTACTACATCTCTGATTAAAGGCTTCCAAAATGCGCTGAAGGATTAAAATAGCAGAGCATACTAACCAGGCAGACATGTACACATTGTGTCATGGTGTTTTGTTTGGCCTCTGCTGCCTTTTTCTGCTAGCCTTGGGAGATCTGAGAAGCTGTTATCTGCAAATTTAGGGGCTTTTTGGTAGATCGCATTTTATCAAACCACCGATGTTCCACGTGTTTCTTGTAAGAGGCATAAAAAATATGGTTGTTGCAAATGAATGTCCATAAAATGGACTGTAAAGACTTTCTGCTGGGAAATTGTTGTGGCTACATAGGTATGGCCTTTACTGGAGATCAGCTGAGCTAATACTGGAGGAATATTCCTGTAAGATGCTTAGACGGGTGGAAGAATTAAACCGGTTCCATAGATGTGTTTACTGGCAGGGAAATACAATAATGTTACACTTGAACAGGTTCTAAAACTGAACTGTAATTTCCTCAGCCTGTTCAAAATTTGGCATCCTCTGCTCTGAACTGCAGTTCAGTTCTAGTTTCTGTCAATCTGCCTGCTTTTGTTCTTACACTCTTGGAATTTTAAGAGGGCAAAGACTAGCTCTTACTTTGTGGGATTGATCACTGATCAACAAGATGGTGAATGTTCATGAAGAAGACTGTACTCATCTCATCCCAAATGTGATATAAACTTTTAAAATTACCTTGGCTGTTATACTGGTATAACACTATTATACTGGCTTTTTGAATCCTCACTCAGACTGCGTGCACATCTTTCATGACAGGCTGTGTCCTAGGAAAATCTTCCATCAGTCAGAACTATAAAATGAAGGAGTTGCAACCCTGGGGTAGTGGCATAAATAAGAAGAGGTCGTGCTTTCGCAGTGCCTTGACACTCCTGTAATAATGATGGTGACAGTTTGGTGTCATAGCGTGGGTTATCATCTGTGGCGTAACGAGAAGGAGGACCATGGAAGGGACAATGAAAAAACGCCTGAAGCCTTGAAGGGTATTGAGGAATATTAATAGGATTAGGGCTCTTTGCTCTGGGAAGCAAGAGTAGTAGTTCAAAATAAAAAAAATAGGACAGTAGTAGTTTAAAATAAAAAATAGCATGCTGGCTTCTGTTAATTCCGCTTTGCATCCAGCACATGGATGTGAGTTTACTGAGTGAATACCACTGGTAGCATTTTTCTGAGCAGGTGTTAAAATGTTCTTCTGGATGCTATTTCTTTGCTCGTGGGTGAAAGTAATACTGTAAAGCTTTGCAAAACATACATTCAGGCTGCTACATCCCTTTCCGCTGTATAATTAGGAATATGAGGTAGTTAAATTTTTCATGAATCCATTTAAATTCAGGGCACTTAACTAGGAGAAAGAATTACTGGATAGCATGTTAGAAGTTAAAGCTATGAAGTATAACATTATTCTATCTAAATTGGAAAAAAATGTCTAATTTGGTTTAGGCATATCCAGGTGTAAAGCTTGCCATTGTCTTGTGTCCCTTTCCAGTTTTGAATTTGAACTGCTCTAACCTCCTCACTATCTACAAAATACTTAGTGACGTTGGCTGTGGCTCTAGCAGCTTGCTTAATTACCAAGGTGGTTAGAAGTTATGTACTGTCACCAAGCATTATGGTCATTTTTACCTGAAAGACCATTATTCATTCATACTTGCAGTACTGTATGCAGCATCGCACAGCCATGCCGAAGTGCAGGAGTGGAAAAGGTGCTGAGAATGAGGACAGTTTGAGCTCTGGCCTGTTGCCTGAACAGATCAGGAGTGCTAATTTCAGAGAGAGATCCCGGAATTGGATTGTATTGGTGAATTCAAATCAAATATCATGGTATGGTGAAGGACGATACAGAACGATCATTCTTCATTTATCACAATGAAAAATTTGGAGAAGACAGTGAAATGGTCGGGTTGCATGTTTAACCAGAGGAAAAGAAAGAACTTTTTCAATGTACAACACACAATCTTCTGGAAGCCAAGATTAGAAATATGCTTAAAAAGGGATTAATTGTGTTCATGGAGATTAAGTTCAGTAGTGGGTATGAAAAACTGTGCCTGAAACAGACTTAGGGCTGGCACAGATGTTTTTCTCTTTTATTATTTCTAAATAAATGATCCTGATATTGAGAAGTTCTGAGCTTCTAACAGGTTCTGATTAAATCAGATCATTTATGACTGCTTAAAATAAGCATGTTTTTCTGGCTTTTTGTTGGTTTTGAGTTCAGCTAGGTTTATTTAGGTAAATAAAGTACTTTCTTTCTGAAGTTTTAGTCTTTGTATACTTTTTACACACGGACCTCATATATTTATTCTATATATGAATAATATTTTTGAAAAAAAGCCAAACCAACAAACTGTTTTAGAAACTCTGCCTACTTTGGAAAAGATGACTGTGAGAATAAAACCTGAATGTAACGCAGCTCCTGTTTACAAAAGTAGCAAACTAGCAAAGTACAAGAGAACTGGGGGAAAAGAACAGAAGGATGCAGAGTGCTGGTGTGTACAGAGAGAAGAGTGACCCTGCCCTGCCGCTCTGAAAATCCAGCCTCAATCCAGTTCCCACTCACCGTTAGAAAGGCCACAGATCTGAAGATCTCTGGTGCGTAACAGTCATTATGAGCAAACCTTCTGATTTAAAGAATCTTTGGTAGCAGCTCGATGGGAGTTAGTGCAGATGTAGAAATTGCAAGCACTTGCACACCTGAAAGCTGGTCTTGCTTTTCTTTACGTTGTTTTCTATACAGCTGTACCTAGTGAAATGAATTGCTGCCATGCACAAACCGTGTCCTGCCAAGTAACTGAAACATGTATAGGAAAGAAAGGAAGAAAGGGCTGGAATTACTGCGTGAAATTAAGGGGGAAAATAGATTCAATTTGTAGAGCAAAATATTTGGTTGCTGATTAACTTGCAGTAGATAGAAATATTTTTGATGGTGCGTTTATAGTTAGAATGGCTGTTACTAGGTCACCCAGAGAATGAATCAATCATGAGCTATGGGAAAGTAGATTAAATGAGTTGGTTGATCTCTCCTTTTTGCAGACTACGTGATTCTATTAAAGAAATTGGTTTCATGACTTAACTTGGCAAGGAAAATCCAGTATGCATTTTCCTTGTTCCCCAGTGCAGGCTTAAACTCTTCCCTGTAGAAAGTGTGCTGTTTGATGGGTGGTTTCTAAAGGGAGAGGAGGAGAGACCTAGCGTCAGGAATCTCTCAATGTGTGGTGGTTCTGAGACCTTCTGGAACACTTCAGCTGTCTCCCGTCACTACCTGGGATTTCTTGCTTGTATACTAGGGCCTTACTGGCTCCAAAGCAGCTTGGAAATCAAGGACCAAAGGCTGGGAAGTGACCTGTGAGCCCTGTGGTTCAGCTCCTCTGCCCCAGGGAAGGGTCCGTTGTACCTTAGTTGTGTCTGGGAGAGGTTCCGTGTCCGCCTGCCTGGTGCCGGAATCTCCTCAGGCAATTTGTTCCCATCCTTTGTTTGCCTTCTCACTAAGTAGTTTTTTCTGCTAGCTAAACGGGATCATCTCTGATTAAATTTAGATCCACTGTTACTTGTTTTGGCTACAGTCAGGGAGAACAATTTGCTGCAAAGAGAAAATGAACAGCTCTTTGTATTTATTTATGTAAACTGTTTGAAAGACTCCTTATTGCCCCCTACGCTTTCCATTCCTTAAGCTAAGAAGCTTCAGTTTATTCAGTCTTTTGTAGTAGGTTTCACTGAGTAGATTATGCCATTAATCACATTTCATCTTCTCTGCAGATTCATCTCTAGCCTTTGTCTTTCACAAAGAAAACAGACCTTAATTAAAAATAAAAAAGCACAACCTGTACTGCTACTGAAAAGCCCCATTTCAGAAGTTTGTTGTCTTACAACTCAGTAATATTGATGAATTTGTACAAGACATTATATTGTTCCATTTGATTCGTTCTATTATGATGTTCATATTTAGCTAGCTAGATTAAATCTTCTTGTGCTACATCTAGAACCCTTTTACTGTGAAGATTAAGGAATGTGAAATTACTTTACATTGCCCTCAGTCATTTCAAGTATCATTTTATCTGAAACAATTCTTGCTGCGATGAAGTTTGGCAGCCAGAAAGTTCTCCCTGGAACAGGCCAGCACTTGTCACTATTATATCAGTTTCTATTTCTGCGTAATCAAATACTTCTCATGTTAGTGGTGACCCGAGTTGCTTGCAGAATAATAGATTTTGGTTGTTGCCTGCGTGAGCATCATTGTTTTTTAAGGTAAAGATGTACTGAACCATCATAGAAATGGTTCGGAAATAGTCCAGACAAATGAAACCTGACTTGTCTGATAACAAAGGAGTATTAGTTTTCTAATAAGTAAATTTTACTGCAAACTGAGCTCAGGCCAGAAGAGTGTCTCTGTGTAGCCATTGTAGTTTTATATCTGTAGCAGAGCTGCATTCATGTGCGGTGTATGTGTGTATAACAGTGAATAGTCACTGAAAAAATCACGTACTGAGGAATGGCTTGTTTAGTTGGTGTTAGTGTTCTGTTATCAGGTACAAAAGCCAATGTTACAGCCAAAAACGGAGACCTTCTGGCATGTTATTCGTAATTTTGATGTTATGTGGTATTAGGTTGTACAGGCTCTTGGATTTAAAAGGCTGATGCCAAATGAGGTACCCACAGAAAAAAGACATGTTCGATACAGGGACATCTGCTCCTGCTTTCAGATAACACTGGAGAAATGGGTAACGTACCGCAGTAATGCAGATGCTTTTTGTTATTCACAAGTTATAATTAAATGCAGTGTTTTCTGTGGTTGGTGATGAAAGTGTGAGAGCAACCTCGGAAGGGGGAGATGTTTCAGATTATGTAGACCGCAACTGACTGTTGCACAGCAGCACCACAAACCCCGCACTGGCTTGGCTTTTCCTGTTGTAATGGTGTATCCAACCCATGTTTGCAAACCACATTCCTGCAAAGCTTCCATGTTTATCACTCGCTGATCAGTGATGTGTGCTCTCTGGCGTAGGCGGCTTGCAGTTCCCTCAGTGACCGCGCGTGTTATCTGTGACTAGAGGCAAAAGACGTAGATGTTAATCTTTTGCTATTATACAATAATGTTTGAGGCAAAATTATTAATGGCAGTTATGTGTTTAGGAGATCATGCTTTGAAGGGGGGAGAAGTGACATACAGGCAGACACAGATGGCTTTCCAAAGCTCCTTTTGAGGCAGCTACACACCTGAATAGGGCTGGAGAGGTATGGCAAGCGTTTATTTGTGGGCAGTGCCTTTTTTGTCCCCTAGTTGAAATTATAGTCTCGTGTGCTTGTTGGTACGAAGGTTATTCAGAATATAAATAAACTATCAAAGGATGCTAATTTAAAAGAATGTTCTGCATATTAATAATTGTGAGAATCAGACTTTGGAAGCCTGCTTTGAAAACTTGTGATTCAGCCAGATGGACAAGGGAAGCAATAGAAAAACTGTGTGTTTAATGAAAATGGATCTGATTTCTGTGCAACAGAGTTGAGCACATTGCCCAGCGTGAAACATGGAGAAATCCTGACTATATCTAGCTCCAGGCGTGGGTAAAGCTCGGGGCACAAGTCCACAGGGAGATGAGGATGCGTGGTTGTAACTTCTAGGCTGTGCTGATGCCTTGCCAACCACAAGGTCAGAGTATTTAAATATTTAGCCACAGCTTGAGGAGTTCTCTCCTTACCATAACAGTCCCTGCCCTTCCCAATCCTTCCTAGCTTCCTTCAAGAGAAAAACTCCCTCTCTTTGGGGTTTTTTGTTTTGTTTTCCCTGTGCTGCGGAATGGTGAGTATGGGCTGAGTGGCACTGCATAGCCAAGACCAATACTTTGTTCTGTCTTTTATTGAATTTGATGGGGATTTCTGTGAGTGGAGCATTGGATGAGTCATCTTGAATGGCTCTTTTCCTTGAAGCATTAATATGGGGTGTGGAGAAAAAGTGGTAATTAAGAGTTAACTATTGAAGTATTTTTGGCTGGTTGGAAATCAGCCTGTCCTCCTACGTTATTGCTTTCTTAAAAGGTTCCACCTTAAATGGGAGCTCCTGAGATATTATTGCAACCACTAGTGATCTCCATTGTTAAGGCATCAGAGTGGAAGAGAGCAGACAATGTCAACCAAATTTTGTCCCCCAAAATGGCCTTACCTCCTGACTTTGCTGATATTATAACAGTTTTCAATCTCCACATTTCCAAGCTTTGCATCACACAGTGTTTTCCATTGCTGAGAACTAAAGAAAATCTATTCCTATCCAGATAGCCCCAAAATACTTGTGATCTGAATGGTTGATGGCTATAGGAGACTTCCTGTCGTGGCAGAATAGGCAGCTGTTTGACAGGGAATAAATAAAACAAGTTCCTTCTGGTGTCGTTCAGCTTCACTTGCGACTGCAGAGTGAATGGCTTAAAAGGGGTATCAGTGCTCTCCTTGTATTACAGCGTGAATTCTTGTTCCTGAGTCAATCTGTTGTGTCTACAGGTTCCCCAGAGGATAGAAGAGCAGAGAGATGCATCTGAGGATAGCGGCGCAGGAATCCCAGGCATGTGGGGCAGCTGGGGCCCCTGGTCGGCCTGCTCCAGGAGCTGCAGCGGCGGTGTGATGGAGCAAACGCGGCCCTGCCTCCCCGCCTACTACCGCGAAAGGGGCTACCGAAGGCCGGGGCGGCAGTACCCGGCCTCAGAGAGAACTCTTGCTCGTCAGAATTCCCGCCACCGCGAGGACTCGCTGACTGCTTATCCTGGCCACATCATTTCTGCCATCCGTACATCTGTGCCACTTCACAGGAATGAGGAGCAGCTTTGGGCTGGCCTTCGAGCCTCTGCTTCTTCCGAAGGCCATAACAACAGCTATCTGAGCAGAGGAGCCTTACGAGGCAGCAGGCACTCTCAGTCCCAGAGGCAGAACGCTAACCTGGAGAAGAGGTACGTGTCTGTGCACACATTTCATTCTTGTGACGAATGATGTTTCTGAAGAACGACATGTCAGATTAGAGTTGACATTTTTCAATAGTTGCGGAAAAGTTATTAAAGATTGAGACTGACTTTTACGGTTTGTCATCTTCTGTGGAAGGCCATCCTCCCTGTTGACTACTTATATGGTAATACCCAAGGACAGATAAAATTATTCTGCAGTTGTACTAGCCAGATTATCTTATTTCCCTTTAAGATGGGATCTCTTATGATTTACTGATATTTTTCCTTTTTTTTACTGATATTTTTCCTTTTCTGCTACACTCTCATTTGACATTTCCATCTTCACCGTAATAATAAAAATCAGAACAAGTAACAGCTCTATAATTGAATTCTTACCTTCAACAGCTGTTCTGATTTTAATCGGATGAAAAAAAGATTCACCAAACTCTTTTTTTCGTAAAGAAAGGCCAACTGTCTGTCCACTTTTCTTCCTAGTCAAGACTCTAGGTTTGTTTTGTATTTTTCAGACAGTTTCTGTTTATGGGCTTTTGTTTTCTCTTTTCCGTTTTTTGTTTTCTGCACCTCTCTTAGCAATATTTCCTGCTTGATGAAACTAAAAAATGTGGTTGTTAAATACATAGAATGTATATGTTTATATCAAGTCCATAATACTAGCTGTTCAGTCTTCAAGGCTGAGTGGAACCGTGCTGTTAAAATTAATTCCGAGTAATTCTTCAGTTTCTGGTGAAACACTTTTTTCTCTTCTTAGATACCAATCTATCAGAATTTTTATACTTGTATGTAGGGAAAATAGATGTGTTTCCAGTTTGGAAACTGAGGAGAACAGGCATGGAGATCTCCTGGGAGGGAGTGCTCCTGAAATGTCTCTATTCTGTCTCTTTCCTGAGAATATGTATTCCAGCAGGTGGGAGTTGTCTGGTTCTTTCTCTCTCAGTTGTCTTTTAGGAGATACATGGTGAGATGTTTTTGGGGTAGTTAACAGAAAACCCGAAACTAAACAAAAAAAAGACACCCCCCCCTTCCCCGAACCCCCCAAACACCTCCTTCCTGTCATCTGCTTCTTTAAGATTCTTAGGTGAGGCAGTCAGCTGTAATTCCCTCGTTAAAGACATCTTGCTGACCCAAACAAAAACAAGAATGTTACCTTGAGGCAATGTTCCAGCCTGACTGGAACAAGACAGTAGGACTCTCTGTTGCTGGTGATAAAGACATCCTCAGCCCCTGCAAGAAACTCTCTCCGTCCAAAAGAATATTTGAAAATGTAAATTAACCTGTTAGCCTCCTGCTTGTCTCAGTGAAGCCTGAATTTCAAAAAGCGGGACTGGCTGTTCAGACGTTCGTCTCCCGAGGTGTTGGCCATTTGCTTTACCCACTGCTTTGTCTTTCGTTCAGACCCGTGCGGATGGATAGCCTAGACCTATCCAGTGTAACTTCAAATTGCACTGAAGATCGTTTAAAAATTCAGAGCATGCCAGAGGCAGGCCTTTAATAGCAGTGTTAACATGACTGCATTGAGACAAAAGTTGTATTTTCTTGTTCCTGTTTTCCTGCTTAATCATGTAGCACAATGCACTGCTGTTCTCAGCTGCACAGCACGGCAGCCAGAGGCTGCAGCACGTAGCTGGGCTATTACTGATACTGGAAGCCTGGCCTTGAACCCTCAGCGCAAAGTCATTCAGCGCCCGTTAGCTCCAGGCCCTGGGCACCCTGGGTCTCCCAGGGAATCCCAGCTGGCCGGCCTCTGGAGCAGAGCTGCTGCCAGGCTGCTTCCCTCCCTGCAGGCTGTCCCACAACCGCTGCAGTTATGGCTGGAGCAGGAGAGGATAGTGAGCAGAAAACAGTATTAACAGTGTGCAGAAGTGAGGCTGTGTTATCTCCTAATAAATGCCTTGCCATATCAAACATTAAAACGGTCCTAAGTCCCTTGTGTCTCCACTTTCCTGTATGATGGAGGCCTTTGCTTTTGAAGTGTTCTACTTTCCTAAGCACAGTGGAAGCTTCTGTACCACAGCTGATTTCCCACCCACATGCACACTGCCCCTTGCAGAAGCCTGTGGATCCAAGGTCAGTGTTTTAATCTTATTTGCGTAATAAGTTATTTCCATCTTGTGTTAGGAGGGTCCCTGGTGGCTTTAAAGCCTGTTTTATTGCATAACTTTCAGATTCTTTGGTGGTGACTGTAAAAACAGAATGAGAACAAAAAACGTTATTTGAAAATGAAATTATTAGAATGACAAACCTCATTGTTTCCTTAATTTATGAAATCCAGCCACCTGTACAAAGGAGATTACTAGTCCTATTAGATAGATGGAAATGGATTTCAAAGTGTAAGTTACTCTAGACATGGTTTTTGTACTGTAGAACAGTGTTCAGTGTTCACTAAATGAGTGATGTTGGAAATTGGTGCCAGGCTATTAAAAAAATAACATGTGTTTTCACAATGAGTACAGTGAGTGGAAACTTTTTGGAGTATTCCTATTTACTGTACTGGACTTTGCTAAAATTACAGCTTTTATATAGACTTCCGTGAAACAATAAAAGAGGAATGGACATTTGTGGCTGAGATAAGCTCACGTTTGATAGCATGGTACGCTGAAACTGGATGGCTTCCAAGGCAAATACGGTTTGACAGCAATAGCAGTCCTTCAGAGAAGTGAAATATGTTTGTATCATTTAGCAACAAGTGGAAAAGTTCTCTGCCTTATAGTCAGTCACTGGAATGAGGGTGGAAACACAAAAAGCAAGCTGATGGCTCTCTGGGTCGTCCGCTGGCAAAGGAAGGGAGCTCTTCTCAGCTTTTTAGAGCTGAGTTCCCATTAGCACAGCCTTGTTTTTATTTCCTCTAGATAAAATGCGTGGAGTATACCATACAATAAGAACAAACAGGAAAGAGGAGATAGTGAAAAATATCAAAGCACTTAGACATCTTTATGGGGAGGCACATATGGAAAAGTAATAAGGGCATGCAAAAGGATCAAGTGCTTTAAGAGAGAAAACGTAAGGAAATACCATTCATGGACTAGGTTTTAGGACTTCTTAAATGTTGCATTTCCAGTTCTCTGTCTTGGTGATAGAGAAGACAAACCCGCAATTTTACATACACACGCTGAGTGTTAGGATTCTTGCAGCTGCCACCTTCACTTTCTCTGCAACTGGGCTTTCATGGTAGAGCGGCGAAACTTCTGTGTCCCCTTCTGTAAGCTCGACGTGTGCTTTGTATCTGGTTCTTAGGAGCAGAAAGAAAAAATGATGTTTATCACCAGAATAATGACATAAGTAAAGCAGGCTTCATAAATAGTGCAAGTTTAAAGAACTATGTTAATAAGGAAAGGGCTTCCCTAAAGCTCTTTTTGTATCTGGAAGAGGAATGAGAGGAAAGATTTGCACTGAGGAAATAATCCAGAAATCATCCACTTCTCACACGGCTATAGCTCTGTGGTCTTTATTCTGCTGCCAAGAGCTGACGTGAAAGTCTGCTGTGCCGCTTTGTACCCTGGATAGGGTCAGTTTGCATTTCTAGCCCTGTGAGCAACGGAAAGGAAGAATGTATCATTTGATGTCAAAACAGAATTTCCTTTCTGAAAGTATTTCTTTTGCCCCCTGTCACAGATGCTTTGGCCAGGCAAATGTAGGTCACTCACTTGGCAGGCCCACAATTAACCTTTCAGGGGACAAGTCAGTTGTTTTTTCCCCAGCCTATTTAACCATCATTACCTGCATGCCCTGATGTAATTTTTGTGACCTGTTCTAGTCAGTTCCGGTTTTGTAGAAGTGGACAAATGTGCGATTGCTGGACCTTCAGGTTCAAGAAAGTATTGTTTTCTCAAGTTCTGAGGCTTTATATTTATTGGCGTGGGGGTTTGCTTTTCTTAAGATTTGGAATGAAACCCAGCTCAAGTACTTAGCCATCCCTTCTTTCATTATTTCTCAAATGGAATGAAAATGTGATGTGTTTTACCCCAAACCCAGTATGGTTATAAAAGCTTACTGGGGGTTGGTGTGTGTGCAGGATGGAGAAGAACGCGATCCTTTTCAGAGGATACATTTTCCAGAAAAATCTAAGAGCAGGCAGTAGTAGTCAATGAATTTGTTTTGGTAGCACATGGGGGATTTAAAGCCATATGAGACAGATGTTTATTTTCCTTCTGAATAAAATTCCAAACAGGTTCTAATAGCAATAAAGATCACGTGAGAGATTTCCTGGCAAAACGAATACCTAGCTGGGGTGGTTGTGACCTCAGGTTGACTTTGTGCCGTCCCACCTCTCATCTGGTTATTAATCCCCTTGATACGCTCTAGGTCTCACTTATTGTTACCTAATTAGTATCAATTTTTATTATGCTACTGTGAGCACGCTTTGAATGGTATTACCCAAAATAAAAACCTAACATGATACTGTAATTGCAAGCCACTTGAGAAGCTTTCTTAATCTTAACTGCTGAACAGTTCAACCCTTCATGGAGTGGGTTGACTGGTGGAGGGAGGGGAAGTGAGAAGGCTACTAGCGTTCAGTCAGAGGTGAGATGGTGCAGTTTACCCATGAGTTACTGCCCGGTCAGTAAGGGGCAGAAACCCAACAAAACTCTCACCACAGTTGTAATGCATCTCAACGGAGTTATGTGGTGCCTTGAGTTGAATTTCTGCAGTTTTACCTGCCAACAGCCAAGGGGAAAAACGTGTAGACTTGTAACTAAATTTCCTGGGATCGGCAGCGTTATTCAGCTAATAAAAAAAGAGGTCTGTAGTATTTGGGTTCAAATTCTGGAATCCTGTCTCAGTGTTGAAAATGACATAATGAGGTTATGTAGTGCTTGCTAGGAGACCAGCAAAAACCAACATAGTAAGTTATTGTACTGGGAGTATTGCAACTATGCTGGTCTAGGGTGTTAGTGGTGATCTCTGAGGATGGAAAATTTCATTAAAGATAGTCCACGTGTATCCTTACAGTAATCCAATTGATTAAAACTGTTCCCAAGAGGCAATTTAGTTAGTGACCTTATTGATTAATTCTACTCTGTCAGAAAATGTAAATATTTTTTGCCCCAACGTAATACAGAAATGACAGGAATCACGCCTGTGACGTAATCCAGTTTCCTACAGAAGATGCACTTCTTAGCTATAGTTGGTTACACTGCGTTTTCTAGCAGTTGAAATGTTCAGGTCAAACATGCTCAGCATAGTTTTAATGCTCATATGCATATATTGTGCATGGGGAGTGGTGAATATCCACAAATCCTGGTGTGGTTACCAGAGGTAAACCAAATGTACATGTTTACATTTTACCAGATGTAAACCAAACTAGTTTGTTCAGTTGTTGTAGTTAGCTTGATAATGAAAATCGGTAAAAGGCAGTGAATGCCTACACTGATTTAATAGCAATGAAATACGCTGATGAAGCGTGAATGCTATGGTATAACGTGGCAGAAGTTGGTGATGATGGCTGCTCTTTCCAATGTATGATACACTCCCACAGGGGCTGGTTTAACTCTCTGGTGACCAAACATTTGACAAAGATAACTGCTCACCGCTTTCAGGCTATTTTCTAGGTCAGTGAGCAGACAGGCACGCATTTTCATAACATAAAACAGAGTCAAAGGGCTCCCTTCTTTCATTCATGCTTAAGTGATTTTCTCCAGATTGATTTAGAGCTGGTGAAAAGTAAGTATGTGGAATGCAGAGCCGCACAGGGCTGTGGTACGGTATGGAGAGGCGATGCGTAGTGGCTCTTGATGTGAGTCAGCCTGGCTGTTGAGAGCTCTGTCTGTTGTGTAGATGGATTCCCAGAACTGGTAAATCATTCCTTTTTGGTAAAAATGGTACCTGTGAAAGAATCTGCTAAAACACTATGAAGTATGAACTTGGTAGCGGTTATGACCAGGATAAGAGAGTGTATTTTGTGACTTTTGTAAGGCTGTGTGCCAAGAATACAGAAAACATTCAAGAAAATTAAAAGCAGTAGGAGAGCTGGAAAGCAAATGGGTGAATAGGACAGTTGTAGGACGGTTACAGTTTTGAATTATGGAGGAAGTGCCAGGGATTAAAAATGTATATCGGAAATGATTTTAAGGATGCTATTTTAAGAGTAATAAAACTAATAAAGTACGTTAAACAATATGTACCCATACCTATCCTGTTAACAGCAACTGATATAATTAGGACCTGATTTTTCCATTTGAAGTTGAAGTTTTGTGTGTGCAAAGACGTCTTGGTCTCCCTTTATTTTTTCTTAATTACATTTTAAATACTGGAGTGATATTGTAATAACTTCATTGCTGACAGGAATAGCTAATAAGTCACTTTCCGTTCTTCAGAAACAAAACCAAAGCTGTATTAAATACTTGTATTTAATATATACAGGTATTTAGTGTATACTTAACTGTATTAAATATTTGAACTGTATGTAAATGGGTAGTGTCCTTTCAAAGCTGTCAGTTACAGTAATGTAATGCTGCTAATTAGATATTTTGCTGTGATCTAAAATATTAGCTTAAATGTTGGTATACCTCTCCACAGAAATAGATTTAGTTAAGTTAGAATATATGTCATTGGTTCAGTTAAAGAGGATTTTGCCTACTGACTTGAGCATGTGTATAGTCCTGGTAAAACCATGATGGGGAATAGGATTTAAATTTAAGGCAAAGAGCTTTGAAAAGGATCTAAGGGGACTGAGCTCCTTTAGCACTAAGTTTCTAGTGGGAATCAAAGAAATGCACTTCTGGAGCATTTTTAAATAGAAGTGAATAAGTGCAATGCAAAAGCACAATCAGTATAATTTAAAAGACGTTTTGCAGTGGTGCATGATGTGGAGTATTGTTTGGGAAATAAAGCTATAAATCATATTTGTACCCTTTCTTCTGTCTTTCCACCCACTGTCGTCTTGCCCATGGAAGCTCTGTTTCTGATGATGGATCATTATTAAGTTCAGCTTGAGTAGGTGCTAGCTGTGGATGGATTGCTGTGTTGATAGGGCAAAAATACAGCTGGCAGCACTTCAGAGATTAGATTATAGGCAGCTGCCTAATCCCCAAGTGAGAAGAACAGGCGAGAGCCTGAAGAGTGCTTGGGTCCTGGGCACCCAGAGCCACATCAGGCTTAGACCAGACTCACTGATGAGATGAGTTTCCTTAGCATATTAGAACACTTACCTGTTAATTCCAGGACAGGCTTCCGGGTAAAACAAGCCTCTGAAGATTCAGAAAAAAGCTCCAAACTCGACAAACTCTCAACAAAATGAAAAAAATCCCAAGCGTTGATTTGACATCTATCCAAATGCTCTGTGGAAAGGCTGTGAATTGCAAATGAGGGAAATGGGCAGTTTCTTTGGGTTCGTTCTAAGGAAATATTGCAACAGGAGGACAACTAGTTTTTCGTGGTGTCATAAATGAGTTTTTGCTAATGTTCAGTCTTGCAGTTTTTCATTTACAAGAGAAGAAGTATTTTGATACTAGGAGATAAGGAGAATGAAATGCTGCAAAGCTCATGTAAAATGCATTCTTTATCCTGTCTGACATCAGAAGAGAAAGAAAACGAGTTATGCTTCAGCTGGAGGTGAGCCAAGAACCTCCGTTTAGAGAACAGTGGGAGAAATGTAAGGAGAGGGGAAGTGATGAAAAAAGGGAAAACATGAAAGAAGTATGTTGGAGAGAAGCTTTGTAAAGAGCACTCAAGAGAACAGGTGAAGGCCCAGGAAATTTGTAATCTTTCTTGTGTATTTTAAGGATGCTGTGTATCTTAGATTCAAAGAGACTTTCTGTTCGATATAAATAACCAGCCCACCAGCTCCAAAAGTGCTTCGTTCTTAGTGACCCTCAAGAACCACTTGAGGTTCAAAGCATTGTTCTTAGCATAAACTGTGAGGCAGTGATACTGCGTTTATTTGCCGACCAAGGCACATGTATGCTTATGGCTAAAATTAGAAAAAGCTACTACGGCAAAATTCCTTTTTGTCACTCAAAATGTGCTGCAAGGGGCCAATTCTCACTATTTTCAGCTGACTTCTCCTCAGCATGAGAGAAATTCTCAATAGTTAGATCAATAAGAATGCTAGCTAGTAATAATTATTTTAAAATGTGTGCTACAGTCCTTACACTAATAGCACAAAACCCGATTTTCATACTTGTCTGGGCAAATGTATTTTTGAATTCAAGAATATGTTTAGATTGGCTTAACTTTAAAGGGGCCCGTAATTTCTGTTATCAAAATGCTAAAAAGATTTGTCTGAACCATCAGGGAGGTGTGTGTGCATATGAGAATTACGCCCAAAGAAATGAGATTGCCGGATCTGCGTTAAACAGCTGTTACGCCTCTGCTTGAGATGAACACAATAGCTCGGAGATGAGATGTCTGCTGGCTGTGGTCTGACATGAAACACTTAATGCAGCTGCTTGCTTTTCAACATAGACTCTTCTGTTAAGCAGTAATTTGCCTTTAGGTGATAACTCTGTTCTTGGTGGCATTTTTTCCCCCTTTGCTTATCTATAGTACATGCAGTCTTCATCCTAACTGATTGCAAATATTGCTGAATACTTATTTTCCTCTTCTTAGTCCCTCTTTCTTGTCTTCAATCCAGTACAGAACTGAACAGTATTGTATTAGTAAATGTTTATTTGATACCAGATGGTTTAGGCAGAGAGCCTAATGGAGCTGGTGAGATTTACTTATCCATGCCTTTTTGATAATTCTTCCTTTCTGTTCCTTCTAATTCTTGAAGAGGTATTTAGGACCTTTCTCCATGCAAAGTAATGTAGGCAATCATTGATTGCTATATTTTTATTAGAAGGAACTGAGTAAAATGCTTGACCTACATTAAATAGTTTCACTAGCATGAGTGGATCAGCAGTGGCAGAAATCTGACTGACATATGCGGCCAAAAGCCCTCGTCTAAAATTAGCTGGCCTGGCGTGTGAGAAACCTAGGAACATGTTGTTTCTCTGCCTGGTTCTGGCTGATCTAGGAGGAGGAGCTGTTGTCAAAATTAAACAGATGTAGGATGTGAACGTAGCTCTCCCCAGGCCTAAGCTGTCTCCGCACATCTGAGGCCTGCATGGACCCTGAGAAGGAAGTACGCCTGAAAATCCTACTAAACTTCCAGTTATGAACATTAACTTACAGGCAATGGAAAATTAGCATGAGTGTTCTGCTAATGTGATCGTATGTGGTTCGGTTCAAAAAGGGAAGTGCTTTTGAAAAGAGTGATGTAGAAGGGCCCAAGCATGTGCAAAAAGAGTACTGGATTTACACGAGAGAAACGCTGAGTAAGCCTGCAGAATAGAGTCCTGGACTACTACTTGCTGTCACGTGTTGGTGTTTTCTCTTCTCTAGAAGTTAGCTTTCTTTGATTTGAAGCTATTTATTACACAGTTAAATGAGCAATAAGGTGTTGTTTTAACTGCTTTGGTTCTCAGCCTGATAGTGCTTGTACCTTAGTGCCAGTGGCTGACCTCTCATACCTTTTGGAGTTCCACTCTGCAATCATTGTCATGATTGGTGCTCCAACTTACGGTTTTAATACCTAAGTAATTCCATCTGTAACCAGTATCTGCTCTGCAGGGACTGTGTTTATCAGAAGGAGCCTAAGCAATATTCGTTATTGCTGGTTTTGTATAGGCTGCGTGAAGAGTTTGTATTGACGCAGTCATCTCCTTGATATGCCAGTGCAGTGCAGCATGCATTGCAGGTTTTGGAAATACATCAGAATCCTTTCTAAATACAGCCGGTTTGGGAATTGTGCTAGAATTGTGCCACTCTGCTGCTAGACTCTTGTAATTATTTCTATTAATAAGGGGGAACTGAGGACTTGTGAAGAGAGAATCTAACAGCTTGCTGGAAAAGCTTTGTCGAAGTTGTCTAAAACTCAGGGTCCAAAACTTAGATCTTGCTCAAATTGGATGTTCAGAGTTTGTCTGAGTGCTGTTGGCTGTAGTTCGTACACTCAAATTCACTCCTGTTGCAACACATACTCAATATCCTATTCAAGTGCTCTTCTTCAACAGTGCTACATGAAGAAGGATGACTCTCTTGTTTATTGGCATACCTGGGTATGTGAAGTCTAATGCTGCAAAATCTTGCCCTAGCTTAGGTCTGGGTAAGTAGGCACAAGGCTTAGGGGTGTGCTGTTACTTGCTAATTCTTTTTTCCTCCTTTGCCTGTTGCATTAAATGAGAGTGCATCCCAACTCTGACCTGGGTCATGGTAGTGTGCATTAAAAAAAGGACCGATAAGAAAGAGCTTCAAAGCCATGCTATGGGGAGGAGTGAGTGGCTTGTAATGAATCTAGGTAGTCATCATGAATGACAGATCAGAAAATGTCCTGCTGGCAACTGAAGACTGCCAGCAAACCATCAGGGCTTGACCTGCTTCCATGCGTAAAGCAAACCGTATCAGCAAGGTTATTTTAATTCTGATTATTAAGTTAATGGTAGATTTTGCCTGATTTTCCTGACCCTTCCCTTACCCTGATTCCCCTTTTCCTGTTGTTTTCTCATTGTCTATGGACCTATATAGCACTCCCTCCCTCATTGCTGCACAACATCATAAATTCTGCCTGACACTCCCCAAGAATTATAAAAGTAAATTACCACCAGGCTATTTTTACAGGCTTCTTTATTACATTGCAATAAACTGCATTCCTAATTTATAAGGATGTTGCCAAGTGTGAATGAAAGATGCTTTAAGGCAAAACAGACAGCGTTCAGAACAGTTTCCGTACAGGCAATAGTGGTTTAAATGAATGCATGAACTGACGAAGATGTTAGTAATTAGAGATTGTGTGTTACACTGTGTTTCCAGCAGTTTGTATGCTGAAAGAAATGTGATATTCCCGGCCATGAAAAGTTAACCTTCCATTTCAGAGAAGTGTGTTCCCATGAAAATTCCAGGTTATAGTTAGTGCACAGCCTGAGCAAACTGAAACTTGTATTCAGTGGTACATGGTGATATCTTGGGTTGTTCTGGCCTGAGCTGTAACAGAGGAAGAGGGAAAGGGAAGGACTCACCTCCAACAAGCCTTGATGCCACCACGGGCATGTCATCGTGAGAGTGCCGGAAACTCAGGCTACCAGAAATGGTGCCTCATTTCCACGTCAGTGAGGACCCCAGCAACATTTCCCAGTTACCGCATAGAAAAAGAAGCCAAGATGAGCCAGGAACTAACAGTAAGGATATTGTTACTGCTTTCACTTCTTAGGCGTTGTTGTTGTATGTTTGTTGCAGCGATCAGCCATTTTACAAGAAAAAAGTCTAGCTTCCCTCAAAATCAAGTTTTTCTAATTTTTACAGATAATTTGATGAGATTCCAGCAGCTTTTGGGCACTTGCAGCCTTCAACCGTAGGTTCTTCTTTCAGATACTAGTCATTCAGTGTTTAAGACTACTATATGCTCATTTCATAACTTTTTCCAGCCTGAAGAGTTCTAGTTTATGTCACCATTTCTTGCATGTCCTTCAGTTCTTTTCAGTTCTGATTCATGACCTTAAACTGGGGATTAACAGTCAAGCATTTAATTTTTGACCTCTTGAGTGACCTCTCCTCAGGCAGGAATTTTTCCAGGTGGGTCGGATGACGCATTTTGCTGTTCCTCTCTGGAAAAGTCTGTTGCTTGTTGCTGCAAAGAGTTTGGCACTCAGAAGGCTGGGCCAGAGGCGTATTCGTACCACTCCACTGGTCTGCACATGGCTTATTGCTCAGTTATGAGCAGCTTTCGCCTCCTGTTGATATACGCAAGCAGCCTGACTGTAGATGAGGAATTCCAAAGACTGATTTCGGTAGACCTGCCACCCTCTGTCCCCCACTGCAAACACCACCCCGGGCAGTCTGGGCTCCCTGCAGTGGAGCAGTGACTTTCTCAATGCCGGGAGCTGTTGCCAAGGTTTGTATCTCAGACACCTTCTTGCTCAGAAGTGAAGTTAGGTTAAAAATTAAAAATAGCAGCAGCATAGGGGGAATCAATTGATTTGCCCATTAAAAAAAAAAAAAAACCGACACAAAACTGTGCTCATTTAAATCAAGTTTGTTATAGTCTCAACTGCTGAAACAATTCCCATTGATAATTTCTCTTTCTTTCCTGTCCACTTGCAGGAAGCTTTTTTTCCTCCCTTAATGCCAAAAACCACTGTACTACTTTTCTCTACTGTGACTACCAAAAGCCTACCTCAGCAATGACCATCATAGTCACAGAGCAGATTAAAGGGTATAAACAGCTCAAGAGTGCTGCTCACTTATCTGCCAGGGTAAATCAACACTCTTGTTCACACATCCTTGAGCCAGGAAGGTTGATTAAAAGCCCCATGTGGCCCTAAAGCTAGAATGTTAAGTAAATTACTTCCAAGGTTCCCATGTAACAAGTGTCTTGGGAGAATATCAGACTTGGGAAGAAAACAAACACAAGAAAAAACAAACCCAAAGAGAAGTCTCTTTGATCTGGTGACTGTCTGACATCTGTAACACTTCAGTTTCACGAAAATAAGTATGTCAGTTTATAACCTCTGGTTTTGACAGCAGTTCAAGTCTATTTTATATATCTTAAAATATATAAATGCGTTTTATGGACAGAAGGGAAATGACCTTCTTTGAACGGTGTCTCCCTTCCTGAGCTGCAGAGGTTACCCAAACCAGCTGCATTCACACATAGCTCGGAACTGGAAGAAATCTTTTTTGCCAACTTATTCTTCAGAGTGCAGCGTTAGAAATCAAGGCCTGAGGCAATGTTGAGCTGTACAGGATGACAAGAAAAGCAGATGCAGTTAAAATTCCAACCCTCTTGAATGCTATGACCCCAAGATTGTATTATTAATTTGGTGATTTTTTGCTTGTGGTTTGGCACTGAGGTTCTAGAGTGAGCCCGTTGTGTTGCTGTGGGCATGCAGAGGACAGAACCACCCTCCAGGGAGTACCAGCTGTTTGGGAGTGCTGGTGCAGGCGACCCAAAACACAGGGTCTTCTGTAAGTGCAAAGAGATCTGTGCGCAAGAGAGCGGACCTGAAACGGCTGTGATTAATGCTGGGGCTGTCGAGCTCTTGTGTAATGTTCTAGGAATGTACAGTGAAGGTGGGCTTTATCCTGACAAGAAATTGAGGGCTCATGACTTATTAATTAAACATATTGCTAAGCCACGCTTCACATATTAAAAAAAGAAAGAGTAAATCTACTGGCCAAAGGAGAGAAAATAAACTGTGTACCATTATGAGAATATTTTCCTGCATTTGGCATCTTTTCCAGAGATCTTTCAGTAATACTTTGATGTTCCTTATCCTTCTTCTGTTTCCATTTTTATTTCTTAAGTAGCAAATGAAGCAGAACCACAGGAGACTTTTTAAGTGCATGCGAAATGTTTAATGGTGTTTGCCATTCTGAATTCAAATTTTCTTCTGTCATTACTTAAATCCACAGCAGGGATTTCCTGCTGCTGTGTATCTCAAGGTCCTCAGAAACATGGTTATGAATTTTAGTAATATATAGCTTTGATTCATTGAATTCCCATTTTTAAGGGGAGTCCTAGGGATTAGAAGAACAACAACCACCTCCCGTTAAACTGCTACTTTACACCATACCTAACCATTTGCCTTTGCGAACTGACACTGAGTGACTTCCCGTGTGACTCTCGGCCAAAGAGGGCCCAGGATTTAGTTCAACCAGTAGACTTCTTCAGAGGTTCCCAGCGAGACTACAGCTTGTACATATTTTCTGTAAAACAAATTGGAATTTCTGTTTACCTGTTGCTTTGCAGTAAGTAACTTTGACAAATAACAAGTCATATAAGTGGCTAACTGCTTCTTCACTCTCTCCTTCTCTATTTTTAGAAACGGAAACAGAAATCCTATTGGTCCGGGAAAGTATGGATATGGAAAAGTGCCATACATTTTACCTTTACAAACTGATACTGGTCAACAGCCTCAGAAACTTCGAAGGCAGCGACAGTCATCAAGGAACCACATATTTCATCAGAGCCCCGGTCTCATGAACACTTACAGCCAGGCAGCCAGTCCTTCCCTCCAACATGGGAATCTTTATCAGGAGGAAAGTGGGCCTCAGGCTGGACATCAAGTCCTAGGACCCTCAGTTTATCAGTCATCTTCATTTCCTGCCTCTCAAAGCCTGTTTCACGGCAGCGACTCAAACCATCACGGGCCTGCATCGCACCAGGCGGTGCAGGGTCAGCCCCAGCCGCAAAGGGCCGCAGCGATTGTCTGCGTTGGCGCCTACAAGCAGTATAAACTCTGCAACACAAATGTAAGTCTGCTTTTCCCGGGTTTAATTTGTTGGACAGCTGTTGGATTTTCCTAGTATGCTAAATGTTCACACAGTCAAGAAGCTAAGTTGAACATTGTTTTTTATTAATTTAATGAAATTTTTTTGTGAAGTTATTTTAAAAGTGTCTTGGGAAATACTGAAATTAGGTGCATAATATTATAGTTACCTAATACCGCGCCTTCAAGTATTCTAAGCGGTCACTAAACCTACCAGTATGTACAATTCTGATTTGAGAGAGGGAGAAACTGAGTCAGGGACAAGTTTAACATTTTTCCATGTAAGAAATGAAAAAATGGAGTTGGGACAGATCACATTGTGGAGGCTCCCTGCTTCTCAGTCCCATGAGACAAGGCTGTCCTTCGGGAGTGCCAGCGATGCTCTAACTAGCATTTAGAGCCGGCACCCAGTAGCCTGCATCGCTGCAGTATCTTTCCATGGCTCTGTGTGTGTTCTGTGACAGATGCTACTTTTACCAGCATTCTAGCTCTACATGCTTTGATTTTGGCTTCCCAGTTTATTGCCGAGAAAATCTGTTCTGTGTTAATTTTCAAATAAAACTCACTCTGTTATTACTTCATTCAGAATGTTGGCCTGGGTGTAGCTCTGTGCTGCGGGGCAGCCTCTCATTGGCTGTGGGAGGCTGGTGAGGTTTTGCCGTTTCATCCTGCTAACATTTTCAGTGTCATTTTAGTATTTCCTAAAGTATCTCTTCCTAATATTTGCATCTTATTTGGGCTACTGATCCAACTTTATGTCTCAGACTTGAAGATTGAGCAAACTTGAACTAGAGCGATTGATTGAAGAGACCTGATGTCAACGAAGTTTTAGCGGATTTGTCTGAAATGGAAAACAGGGCTGGTTTGAGCCTCTGAGAATAGTCCCTGGTACAAATTGCTCTTTTGAAAAACACTTACTGTTTTTTGAAGGAAATGGGAGATGAATTTAGTGCATGGGCATTAATTTGGAAAGTTTTCTGTGCCAAATTTGCTCACTGGTGTCAAAGCAATACACAAATGTCCCAGTCTTTATTTCATCCCTTCCTGCATCAAGGCAAAAATTGGACAGTATTCTGCCTGACTTGAGAAATGTAACAAAATCGTTTCCAGGAAAGATCTCTCCTCAGAGAGCAAGGAGTGAGAAGTGAGTAAGTTAGAAACGAGGTGGAAGAAAGAAGCAATCCCAGGTGGCTGAGGTGATGGAGAAGGAAGGTTTGTAGAGGAAACGTGTTGGGAATGACAAGCAAGCTGGAGAGAAGAGGGCTGTGAGCTTGTGAATTAGACGGCGGCGAGACATGTAGGGCAGCATGATCAGTGATCTGGCCATCAGTAAATTTCTTTCTGTAGCAGGGGAACAGGAGTGAAAATATTTTCGTGTTAATTTTAGAAACTTGTTTAAACAGAAGGCTTCAGTAGATGAAGGCGGAAAAAATAGGGGGGCCTACTGTTGCTGCATCTTTGCCGTTGTTGCATGACTAAATGCACTTATAAAGAAATCATCGTTTATATTACATGAGACTTTTAATACCAAGGAGAAATTATAGATTATGCCAAGCTCCTCCTTGGCATGGAACTCTACATAGTGGTATTCTTTATTTAGTAACACTGCTGTTACCCTTGGAGAAACTGTAATTGCTATTCAAGGTTAATTTTCTCCCTAGAATGTGGTAATGAATATAATTACAAAAAAAAAAAGTTACTAAGAACAGTTTTGGTATAAAGGCCAGGACAAGAGCAAAACAAGGCGGATAGTGTTTCACTTTGTTTACTTGTTCTTCCTGATTAAATGCTTCTGCACGTGGGCTTTAATTTAATTTATCAGCAGCAGCATGTACCAATGGTCATGCCAGCATGCAGAGAACAGTATCTTTTTCTTTCTTTTTCTTTTTTCTTTTTTAATTATTTCCAGAGCATACCAAAAGTGAAAATCTCATTTATTGAGAGGAAAGTATTCTGTTAACGGTTATCCTGGTGTTCGGCCGCTCCCTCTGCAGTTTCTCCTAAGGGCAGTTAATTAATAACAAATTAAGTCAATCAGCTTTGGTCCATTAGGTCATTTCCTCATTATTGTACATTTATTGTTTTTTCATTAATAGCTGAACTCATTTTACATGACTGACAGCTTGATTCATAAAAGTTTAACTTGCGGGTTTCGGTTAGGGAGAGCCTCGGAAGTGCTTGTATTTGCTCAAGTGTTTCAGCAGGTCGTTAAAGCTGTTTTCTCATTGTACAAGTGGCTTCCCCTCTTCAGCACCGTCTTCAAATGTGGTCTGGGTTCCTCCAAAATGGGGGAGCCATGAGGAAACCTTCCTTACTTCCCTGCATTAAAGGAAAGAGAACCGTACCGGCGTGTGGCTGAAGTAGAATTTGAATGCAGACTTGTTTGCGTTGTTTGTCACCAGAACAAAGGAAGCAACTCAGATGGAACATTTATTTACCGAGCGCTTCTTGTTATTAGTTGTCTCAAGTCACTAGCTCTGAAGGTGTGAGAGTACGTTTGTAAATTAACTCCAGGCTGAGGGTTGCGTGGGCAGTGTACGTGAGAAAGCTTTCAGATTCTGGACATCCAAGCCCGCTCTTTTGCAGTGTAAATTTGGCGATACAAAGTACCCCTTTTTAACGTAAAAATTACCTGATGTGTTTTATTTTTTGCAAGACACGTAGTGAGCTATGGCTTACCGGTAGACATTAATTCCCAGTATGTCTCTGTCATTAATATGTGGAGACCTTACTGCAGGCTTTCAGTGCTTAAAGAGGGCTTGTAAGAAAGATGGAGAGAGACTTTTTACCAAGGCCTGTAGTGTCAGGAGAAGAGGGAACAGTTTTAAACTAGAAGAGGGTAGGTTTAGATTGGACATAAAGAAGAAATTCTTCACTGTGAGGGCGGTGAGGCACTGGCCCAGGTTCCCCAGAGAAGCTGTGGGTGCCCCATCCCTGGCAGTGTTCAAGGCCACGTTGGATGGGGCTCTGAGCGACCTGGTCTGGTGGAAGGTGTCCCTGCCCAGGGCAGGGAGGTTGGACTGGATGATCTTTAAGGTCCCTTCCGGCCCGAACCATTCTAGGATTCTGTGTTGTCCTTGGTGGTGAGTTCAGGCCAGAAGGCCCCACTTACCCTGACAGCTTGTTACTTCTCCTTTTCTGCAGTTCCCACTTTCCAAATTGGACCAAGTCTGAAGTCATACAGTAATCATGAACACTTAAATGCTTTGGTTAGAAAACTTGTAAAATAAAATAGTGACTGTTTTGGTGACATAGTTACAAGGCAGCAAGAAGTATGAAAAAATAGCCAGAGAAATTCATCTATGAGTTTCACCATGAAGAGCAACGCAAAATGGATGTAAAATCTAAATTGTCTTTAGCTGTGGATTGAAGTTTGTTTCTAACCAAGTTTGTACCTTTACTTGCACGTGAAATTTGCAAAACCCAAGCTAAAATATAAAAAAGATTAATTGCTGAGAGCTCAGTGAGATATTTATGGGTGAAGTTTTCCTGGGCTTGTCCAGTTCCATTCATAGTTGCTAGCTTGCCCACTGGCTCATGTGGATTAATGTCCTGTCTCCAGTTAGACCATGTTGCCTTTCCCCAAATTTTATGTGACTGCTGCTTAGCCAGAAGTCAATTGTATTTCGGAGGAGTATCTAGGTAGAATCAGAAAGCAATGATTTTTACTTTTACTTTCTTATCCTGACTCTTCAGCTGTACATACTAGTATTCTGGTAGCACAGCTATGGAAAAGCCAGCTTTTGGTTCTGAATAAGAGTTCTCCACTTGGATTTGTGCTCCTGTGTGCAGAGCACTTGGGAATGGCACCTTAGCAGGGAATGCAAAGTATCTGAAAAGACAATTTTGGAAATGGAAAGAGGTTTTACAGCTGAACAGAAGAGGTGAGGTAAAAGGCTCAGGGCCAACCCTCAGATCTAGCGTGATGGGATAAATTAATATATTTAATTTCCTAAAGAATATTAATGATGATTATACTAGTTTTGATTGGGGTGAGTTAAAACTTTTCTGCTGGAAGGCTTTATTGGATGCAGACCCCTAATTAAATAGAATTGAAATGTTCTGCAGGAATGCGTTGAGTCCATTAAAAAGTGATGTGCTTTTCTGTCACCTAGCCACATATGTGGACATTGGCAGGCTCCCTTGGCACCTGCGAGCTTGGGCACTTTCGCCAGCTTGCTAGCATTCTGCCCAAGCCTTTTTGAAAGTTTTCAGCTCCATAGAAAATGAAACATTTCCAACGTTTGAAGTTTTAACAAAGGTAGAAGTGGAAATGTTTAATTTTGTATGGAAGAGAAAATGTAATTCCCAGGCAGCTCTTTTCAAAAGTGATACAGGGTGCTGCAAGGATGTGTGCGCTCCTTAATGTAGTTAGGACGCTCAGATACTGAGGTATGTATTTTTAAGAGAACTTTTTTTTTTTCTAAAAAAAAAACCCCAAACTGAAAAGCCCCTTCTTTTTGCCAAAGAGCTACTGTGTGGTTTATTTATTCTCATTTCAGGATTTGTATAGAGTAGGTGTTTGACACAAGTGGCAAAGCGGGGTTATAATGACATATCTTTTCCTGAGGAAATTCACCCTTGACTTTATGAGGGGAATTTTCCCTGCGAACACTGTGGGACTGTGTGTACATTTTGCAGTCTGACACTCTGTGGGTGTACTGGAAACTTATTAAAAGCTGACATTAGTTTGGGTTGTGCTGTCCTTTCGTTGACTGTTTTGATATTTGCAGCAGAGTTTTATAAATATTAATTCAGAGTGCGTCCTCACTAATAGGGGTTTCTCTTACCAGGCACTGGCACAGAGGTACTGCTCGTAAAATGTCCTATGTAGTGTGATAAATTGTCGCTTGTGTACGAAAGACTCACATAGAGACATCTTTGATAAAGCACTTGGACCACGGATGTTTCCTATGCATCTCTGCACTGTGGCTTTATGGCATCCCCTTCAACCACTGAGAACACTGTATAAGGAAATGTTTTGCATTATGATGTTCTTATTAGAACTTAAAAGATGAGAAACTGTCTGCCTTAAATCACACAATTCAGAAAATTTTGATGTCTGGAGGCTTATGGTTTTAAATTGAAAATGCGATTACTAAACTTAAGACTTAGTGAGCAAAGTATTTTAAACTAACTTAGCGCCTAGGAGTCCAAGAGTCATGCTCTAATGCCCTGTTGTGCCAAGAACCGTAAAAATATAGACCAAAAAGACAGATGGAGGTAAAAATTTGATGATAATATACATGGCTACAGTCACAGGCTATATTCTCCAGGTCAGGGAGAAGTGACCCCTGGGATCTGTAATGTGTTCTTATGATGAGTCTCTGCATCGTACAGAAATTGTGAGATTTTTGTCTTTCTCCAAAGAAAATTTAGTAAGCTATAAATAAAATATTGTAAAGCCTAGGATAGAATAAACACCTTAAGGCAATAAACCAGAAATAGTCCACTGGAAAATAAAGGTTGAGAGTAGGTACCAGTGATAAAAATCTACAAAATTTCTGAGGGCATTGTCAGCAAGAAACATAAATGTTCCATTTGCACACAGAGTAATTATGTTATTTTTAAAGGCAAGAAATGCCAGCATTGCCATAATTGGTCAATGAAAACATCTTAACTCTGCCTTGTGTCATGCAGAACAAACTTTTCTCTGTTTGAGGCATTTTGAAACATCCTTCCAGTTTCAGTTCTGATTGTTAATGAATGGCACCAACCTCTTTCACCCATGTTTTCCACTCAAATGTTATGGAAGAAGTGAGATTCACACCATAAATGTGGGAAATCTGTAGTGAGTGCCCATGCTCACTGTGATTCTGTTTACTCCACAGACAATATACTGCTTTTGAAGCAGTAGCCGTACATAACTTCCCAGTAAACGTGAAGTTTCTCAAACCCTTATGAACAGGTCCCTCAGGACAATGTACCATGGCTAAAGTTCTCTCCATGTAAAAACCCCTCCTCTTGTAAAAATGTCTGAATACTCCTTGCGTTGGTCAACCTAAGATTTCAACTTCTTTCTTGTGTTTCATGAGTATCGTAGGGAGTTCTCTTGTCTGTTTTTGGTGTTTATACGTGGTAGACAGCTTCCATGTTTTAGCATAAGAGGCAGCCAGTTCATATACATTTAGCACCATTAGTATGTTTGGGTTTTAGCTTGAGCACTCTGGGAGCTGAATTTTCCAGAAGCTCTGTCAACTTCCCACTATGTATTTTCTTGATTTTTAATGTACAGAAGTACTCCAAAAGGTACGACTAACAGTAGCACTTCAGTGTTTTACGATACTGCAGGAAGCATTGAGCTGCGTTTTTCTTCTGTGAGGTTTAATTTGAAGTTCTCAGCCTGTTAAATGGGTTGCATGGTGAAGTGGGAGAAGTCTATGTACTGGTTGAAGTTGAGTGAATTCGTGTCTAAGAACAGCTGAAGATTCACACCCTCATTTGTGTGTCATAATAATGTGATTCAAAAATGTTAATAATTCATCTAAGTGCCTCAAAATCAAAACCAAAATGCATATCAGTTGACTTAACATTTGTTTCCTAACTTCCAGGTGAACTACGAGTGGTAGGTTCCATGTAATAATTGGAGTTGTCTGAGAAATTCCCTTTCTGATTCTGATGGAACGCATGTGTTCACGGAGGAGAGGAAGGGGGGGAAATCCACAGTTATCCAATCACTTAATTAGTTTTGAATAGCAGCCTTTGCACTTAAAACACTGTGGAGGGATTCGGCAACTCATTTGGTTGCTTGTCAGAATGAAGTGATTTTTTTTGTTGCACAATAAAACATGACTGCAGGCTGATTTAGACGCGTTGCCTGGTTATTGTTCAGCCATAACCTCTGTGCCAAGTTTTAAAGAGGAAACTAATCAATGAAAATTATGACTTCGGAGTCGCAACCAGACGGCTGCATTCTTGACATAGTTGTAGATTGGTTTAATAGGGTACCATAAATTGGAGCAGTTGTCATTTATCAATATAGACAAGGGCTGTGGGAGATATTTTAAGGCATTCCAGCTTGCCTTTGTTTCTTTTTGTGAATTCATATTGACAAAAGTCTTTGTCTGAAATTCTGGTGTGTAATTATTCAACACTCCTATAATTTGAACAAGAAATACACTTTTTATTCATATGTTAGAATCATAGAATCATAGAATCATAGAATGGTTAGGGTTGGAAGGGACCTTCAAAGCCCATCCAGTCCAACCCCCCTGCAAGGAGCAGGGACATCCCCCACTAGATCAGGTCGCTCAGAGCCCCATCCAGCCTGGCCTTGAATGTTTCCAGGGATGGGGCATCCACCACCTCTCTGGGCAACCTGTTCCAGTGATCTACACTTGTTAGTTTAGTTGCATCCAGGTTTTCGAGCGGAGAAAGCTGCAGATGTCTAGAAACTGATCAGTGGAAAATCTCTTGAATGAATGTACAAATAATTTTTTTAAAATGTTGCTTTTGTGAACATATTTTAACTATTCTCATTAATTACAGGTGTAGAAAACACCTTCTGTCAGATGTCAGCATCCACTTCGGTACATGAAAGGAGTCATTTTTCCCTGGTATTTTTAGGAGATTAGTTCAGTACTGCTGATAACAATGAAAAAGCTTAAGGCACATTTTCAAGCCAGATAGCAGGAAAATAATGTGAATTACATGAATATAGGAACTTGTTGGTCCAGCAATAACACCGTTGCAGGCAGCATGTGCACATTAATAAAACAGAGTTTCCTTCTAGTGATAGGTTGGCAAGGCTGTTTATCCTCAAACTCTTGACTTAAAGTTGTGGAGAAGCCAATCCTGTATTGTTTGTATCTGTCACCACAGTATTAGAGAGGCAACGGGTGATCTGTAGGGGCAAGAAGCCAGGGAAACATCCCCCGCCTCTTACTGCAAACCATCTTCGGGTTTTGGCTTCCACGTTCTGTAACTTCCCAGCCCAGCAGTGGACTGGTTTCCTTTTCTGTGTTTCTGTTCGCATTGTCATTTGTTAAAGATAGATAGCAGGCACGCTAATTATCTTGATGGCTGTTTTGAGACCTCAGTTTGGGTCACTTTTTGATGACACTTTTTTGTGATAGTGTATAGATTACTTTGAGCAGCAAAGTGCCGTTAAAAGGGCTCTCTTAATGTGACAAAGTCAAACCTGCCAAGGTTTAGAGCTTCCAGAACTACAGTTTTGTGAACAATCCTGTGGTAACTCTTGTGTGGTAAGAAAATTATTGACTTACTTGATAATATATTATTTTACCCCAGGGTCCCTGCATAAATCAGCAACTTAGTTATTAGCGATACACTACTCAATGTTATTCTCTTTATTATTCAGCCTTTGACTCCCTGACTTAAAAATGCTCCTTGGAGATGAGAAAAATTGGCTTCTCTAAGGCCTGTTCATTGATACTATTACTGCAGTGCTTGATTTAACATTCACAAAGCCGCTGTGGATAGCAAGATCTGTTGTGGGAAGGGGAGGTGAGATATGGAATAGTGAGGTTTAAGAAAAGTGTTCAACACTTTAATGCCCTATGTTGAGTAATTTGGATTGGATTTTTTTTCTGTGTTCAGTATCATATTTAAAACTTGACAATAGTCAAAGCAAAATTTACATTGACCAAAACTGTAATTATAATTACAGTATAAAAGTATAATTACAGTACAAAGTATAATTACTGCAAATCAGATGCAGAGGTTTTCAGTCGGAACCCCAAAACAGAAAGTACGTAGATCACAAACTGAGAGAAGATTGGATTAAGTAAATTGCATTGTAGATGACTTTTTTTCCCCCCCAAAACTGGTAGAGTAGCTAGTTCTAGAAACTGCAGGCCATCTTTCATGTTTCTTATTCTGCATGTCCATTGTATACCTACTAGTTTTTACAGTGACTGAGACAGAGGTTATGTAAACAACTCTTCTAACTAAACATTCCCGATTCATCCCCAGAGTGAGCCTGTTCTGCACACTGAATGCGTCGCAGATCATATGGAAAACAGAGTATGTAATCATAGAGTTGAGAATGGACCTCACAGGCACAAAGAGCCAAATTAGGTAGTAGTTATCTGGACAATTTCTTCTAAGGTGAGGTTAGACATTCTTTTCATGTCCTCTGACTTACCGTATGTAGCTTTATAGCTTTAAAACAAAACCAAAAAAAGCCTTCAAAAGCAGACTGCTGTCACGCGATACGTCACAGAGCTCACCAGGCCATTGCAGCTGAGCCAATGGCAGAGGGAATTTGCTGCTAGTACAGCGGGGCAATGAAAGTGCTTTTCCATGGCGTTCACTGGTTTTTCTCACCACAGGTGTTTCTACATTCCTTCAAATACACCCTGTCTCTGCTCCTTCCCTCAAGTAGAAGCTGTTGCACTGTATTTTTTTTTTTTGCTCAATCATGCTTCTCACTTTCTTAGTACCTTATCTAATATTTTCCATTACTTCTCCCCATCTCTTCTGCCTCCAGTCTCTCCTACTTAGTCTCTCCAGTTTCATCCAGTTTCACTTTCTTCTTCTCAGTATCTTCTCCAGCTATAGAATCACAGAATCATAGAATGGTTACAGTTGGAAGGGACCTTCAAAAGTCATCCGGTCCAACCCCCCTGCAAGGAGCAGGGACATCTCCAACCAGATCAGGTTGCTCAGAGCCCCGTCCAGCCTGGCCTTGAATGTTTCCAGGGATGGGGCATCCACCACCTCTCTGGGCAACCTGTTCCAGTGTTCTACAACTTGCATTGTAAAAAATTTTTTCCTAATATCCAATCAAAATCTACTTAAAATCTTACTACTTAAATCTATCTTGCTCATCCAGTCTCATCTCTTGAATCCCGGTCCCAAGTTTTATCCAAGTTTTTCCAAAGTATTCCATGCATTTTAGGTACCGGCATTTGTGTCAGGCCACTTCCTTGCTGTGTCCACGCTGCCTGTACCAGGCTCAAGGGGTTATTAAGAGCAGGAGAGCGATGCCTTGTTTTCATTTCCAGTGCCCGCTCCTAATGCGGACCTCAGGAGCACGTACCAGTAATTGCTGGAAAACTCCTCAGCCTCTTTTAGCCTCACTTCTTGTAAACAGACTGTTCCAGTAGTTTAGCTGCAAAACTTTTAACAAGTTTTGACCGAACATGTACAAAGCACGAATATCAGCATTTTTTTTCAAAAGCTTGTGAGCTGGCTATATTTGGGTAGATTTCCATATAAGAGGCAGAGGATGCATTCTGGACGAAAACCTGCTTTCCTAGCTCACTTCATTTCATGCAGTAAATTAAAACAGGCACTTGGATTTTTGAAGAAAAATTATCAGGATATTTGAAGCATGGGGGGGAAAAAATAAAACACCTTCCCCCTCTTCTTTTCCTCCAGACTCATTCTTGGATAAAATACTTCAGTCAAAGAAATGAGACTCAGGCAGATACCAGGCACGGAAAATTTTAGTCTGAATGGTTGAAGTTTGACGAACTCATGGGTAAAGAGACAGTGATACCAGCTGTAGCTGTACCAAAGCATTATAAAATATGGGAAACCTATCTGCTAATTAGTTTAAGGTGCCTTTTTTTTTTTTCTTTTAAGTAGGAAAAAGGAATATATTGCAGAAATAGTGTAAGAGTGTGTTGTATCAGAAATTGATTTTTGATGGAAACAAGAACTCTAACATATGAATAACGCTGTCATTTCTGTTTCACTTGGCTTCTGGAAACTCATTGTCATTTTTAAGCAGCATTTATGTTGTTCTACAATTGTTCACTTTTTTGTGGAAACCAAATTGTTCCACATTGTAGGTCTTTTTTTTTTTTTTGTAACAAAACCAACCAAAATATGTACTCTCGATGGACTTACCAGAATTCACCCCAGAGGCAGTAACATCTGTACATTTCTGCCTCATATAACACTGCATAAACATTTCTGTTGCCTGGTTGTCACTTAGAATAGAGATCCTTTTCCAAGAACATTGTGATTATTTGCTGCAATAAGAATTTTTAATTAAAAAGTGGAATGTCATGGTAATACAAATCAGAAACTTCCCTAAACTTTCCGTCCTCCTGTTGGAACCATTCAGGTAGTCCCTCCTCCCACGCAAAGGCCAGTCGTTTAAATGGAATTTATGCAACTGAATTTCCATTTAAATTCATTAAGCTTTCGTATAGCAAACTGGTGGAGGATTATTCCCACGTACTGATGAAGTCGGTAGAATAAAAGATTGAAGTAGTGAAACCTACATGATATAAACACTGCACCCCAGAAGGAACAGGCAGCTCTAAGAACAATGCTTTTTAAAAAAGAAATAAAATACTGCTGGAAACCTTAGAGTAGATGTTTTATCGTTTTGGCATCATTTTCTACAAACTGTGAGGACTAGGTGTATCATCTTTGTTCTAAGTCTGCTGATTTCGCTAGAGTTGCAACAGGTATGAGCTTGTTCAAAGCTGGTATTGGTGGTAGCTTTCGAAAAGGGTTTTGGGGTGACTGATTTTTCTAGTCTAAAGAGTACTACTACTGTTATTGTATTAAAGCAGCTATCCTGAGAAGGACTATTAAACATGCTCTGTTTTTCAGATGTGTTTGAACAGCGTAGACAGATGAGACGCTGAATCTGCAGCAGGGCCGAAAGCTTCCATGTTAGGGCGTTCTTCAGCCTTTGAGCCAGGTTGTGTCAAATGGAAATAACTTTTCACTGATTTCCCATTAAATGAGACAATAGCGTGCAGTTTAAGCACCTTGAGCATTATGCGGTGTTTCTATAAATAGCTATTTGAATGGAAGGATTCTTGTATTTGGTGGATTTTTTAATGCAGCATATTTATAGAGAAAAATGATACCACTGCTGAGACTGAGACCAGTACAAAGTAGTTATGGTTTCTGCTGCAAATGCCAAGCTTTTGATGCTTGATTGGGATCATGCAAAGAATATCCTGTGTGCACGCCAGTTTCGATACTGAAGTACTTCTTTGCTCAGGGAACTGGGCCCTAAAAGAAATTTGGGACAGTAAAATAGTAACTACATTTTGAAAAAAAAGGCTTTGGACTGGGTTGATAGTCATCTGGTCTTTTGCTGGATCAGAAAAAGACTAGCAAGTCAACTGGCTAGATCAGGGGCAGGTGTGAACTGACATAGCTCTGACTTCCACAGCGCACTTGCAGATCAGTTTACACCAGATGATGCTCTCTTCCAGCATGGTCTGTTTTCGGTATTTGTCTTCCATTTTCTAGTTGTTAAACCTAGATGTTGTAGAAACCACTTACTGTTTCTCAGATTTTGTTGGTTGGTTGGATTTTTTTTTTTTTGGAATAGCATTTGTAAAACTTTTAGCAATAAACAGAATTGACACATTTTTTATACTACTGAGGAACTGCACTGTTATTTTTCCTACTATAGCTCTTCGGTGAGCCCCTCCTAAGCTTATAGTGCCAAACATTTCCAGTCATGCACATTAAATCAGCGTGGATGCTTTGTGTGGGATGGACTTGGATCCTTTACAAGTTGTTGAAAATCTTAAATAAAATAAGTTATTTTGATCTAATCAGATGGATCTGTCAGTGAGAATTTTTAAAAAAGCCATGAACCTGTAAAGTTAAGCAGAAATCCTTGTTTTTCCATCTGTTTAGTTGATCTTTCTTCCCCATTATTAGGCAAGCTGTGCTTTAAGCAGTGCAGTGCTATGGAAGGGAGAAAAGGTAAAGCAGTGAGAGATGCACTTGCCACGTTACGCGTTAGTCCCTTATTTGTCTGATACACGGTGAAGTTAATAAAGATTAGGTAACACTTAAAAGACTTTTCTAGGTAAATTCCGAGGACTTTCTTGGGGCAAAGCTTGAAACCATTAGTGGAAAAAAACGGTGTTTAAGGTCCAGACTGAGATGGCAGCGGTTCCCTTTCCCGTGGCAGTGGAGCCAGCATGTACACCGGGGAGGGCGGGCACCCCAGGGTGCAGCTCTGCCACGGACCATCTTCCTTGTTCCAAAGACAAGGCCGTTGCCACGCAGAAATATGATTTTGTATTGTGCACATGGCTAAGGTCCTTTCCATCTCTGCCAGAAAGCCCCTTGAAAGCAGCGAGGGAGAGGAGAAAGGCTGCCAGCCCGCATTACTTGCTCCCTTAGGCTCCCATTGCCTGGATCTCTCTCTGGTTAGTAAAGAAGGTTAGTAGTTTGTGATGATTGTCGTAACTAAGCTTAGTCTCCATTGCAACAGACACCTAGGTGTGAATTCATCACTTGAGGCAGTGCCGAGGTTTCAGCAATACAGGTGCTCCTTCCTCATAAACTTCTCCAGATACCACTGCACCCACAGATGTTAATTTTCATTCCGTGTCAAGCCAGACATTTGCAGTGCACTGTCTGTGGTCGTGGGCTGTAACTGGAGCTGGCTAGCACTATTTTTACTGCGGAGCTGCTCTTCACGTAATTTTAAAGATTTTACCTTTTACAGTTTCTTGCGTATTTTTCTTTTTCAGAAGCAGCAAGTCCATTTTAATAAAAAATCTGCCTGGTACTTTGTGCCACAGATACCTAGACACATTTAATATACCTTAGTTCTTTTTTCAGTTGGTATAGAGTTGTCTTCATGTTCTGTTACCATTTTTAAAAATGAGAACTATTAGGGGAATAGAAGAGTCTCCAGTAGTTTAAATGGATCTGTTGCTTTCTTTCAGTGTGCGTTCAGCTAGACAAAAGTAGGTTGCTGTGATTCTAAGTAACACTGCTATGAACGTGCACGGTCCTTGGCAATGCAAAGAGAAAGAACTTAACAGAAGAATTAAAATTTGAAGGACCCCGGGATTTGCTTTCAGATACAGACCTGGAACTTCCATAGGTTTCAGGAGGAACAAGGCGCCAGCACTTCAGAGCAGAAGGTCATTGCAGACATGGTGGGTTGTTGTGTAAGGAACTGGAATTGACGTAGTATGCATATTGCAAGGACACGGCACTTTTAAGAATATGTTCTGAAAATGAAAGAAGAATCTCCAGATTACTGTTTCAGAAACAAGTATGTTAATTATTTTTCTTTGGAAATGTGTTTATCCTTTGGAATGCCAAAGGATTAATGCGATTAGATAGAACCACTGCAGAAATGAAAACTAGAGTGTGACTGGATTACTTGGACTTAACTGAATATATAGTACTGCACACATAGAAAATATTCATTATGAATTATGCCTGAGCCTGGAGAACCCAGGAGGAGTATGGGGCCTTGGGAAAAGAGTTTGCCAGTTACTGTAGGTCATAAGAATGAAACAGCGCCAAAAATCTTAGTTGATGTTTTAATTGCCTTCAGAGATGGTATCAGGATCAAAATAGCCCGTTTATGCGTTTCCAGAAGAGCATTCTCAGGGCAGCTTTGAAACAGCTTTGCTGATGGCAGGCGCGCGTCCAGCCTGAGCACACATCTGCTGGCAGACTGATAATGTCTGCTGTTCTGCCAGCACTTTGTTAATTAACCCTGGTGTCAAAGATTGGTTACAAACTTGTGCTTTTCCAGTGTTTCCCAAAAGCTAAAAAGCAAGTAGGGTGGTTGGTTTGTTTTACAGTCTTAGCTGTACTGGCAGCTCATTTTAAGAAGGCTGTAGTGGTACATGGCAGAGGAGTACTGGGTGTTGCTGTCCCTCAGAATGCTTTCAGACCTGCGTATCTCAGATGAAATTGAGGCATAAATAAAGCCACTGTTCCCAGAGTGCAAAGTTTCTGTCAACTGTGGACACAGTGCATTTCAGGAAATTTGGCTGGAGGTCTCAAAGCACAAAGGGATACTTCTAAATGCTTTGTCTTCAGCACTGCCTGCCTCGCCAACGCAGTGCTGTGCTGCTGCTGTTACTGGCACGTTCTGAAAGTACGGGGAGAAAAGTCGGGCAAGATGGCATAGTCATTGAAACAGCCACTTCAAAATGCAGCAGTGGAAGCTCTGGAAGTGTCTTACCTTGTGTGAAAATGTCCAGCACGTTGAAGGTGCTTAGCTGAATAAAGTCCTGCACGCCTAGGTTACAACATTGGTTTTTCCAAGCAGAGTATTTTGAGTAGAAGAGAGACAGACAACATCTCGAAATATACAAAATTATGGATTCTAATTTTAACCTGTTTCTAATTTTACAGTGCACAACTGAAAGAATAATAATTTAAAAAAAACTTCTCCTGGTATAGAATATAGTTTTGTAGATAACTTATGTCTGCCTCTACATGATGGAATCTGGGATATACCTTAGTAGATGCAATGTATATTTTCTGCTGATCAGGCCTCCACAGACCTGGTTTAGAGAGGAGATTTTATCTGCTTTTTGAAAACGTCCAAAGAGGTAAATCCTGGTTTTATATCAAAACCTCTGTGAAAAACGTCAGATAACTCCCTCAGTAATCACAAAACAAATGAAGTTTTTGAGAAGAAAATGAAATTCTAGATCTGTTGTTAAAAAAACCAATGAATAAAGTCAGCATTTTGTTTTCTGAAAACTTGTTTTCCAGTCCCTACCATGCAGCATGATCCTAATGCCCTCGTGTCACTGAGGGGGAACCGAGGCAGAATCGCACAATAAGGTTAAATATTTTAGCAAAGTTCATTCTGAAAGCATCTGGGAGATTTTGGAAAGAGATGCAGGTTGTTTAAATCCTAGTACTCTGGCTTAGCCACAGGAACATTCTTCGTCTGTGAACATGCCAACATGCCTGCTTTTTAAAGTGAAATGGCTTTTCGTTTGGCGGGGGGCCGGGAAGGGGCTCTGCCGCGCCAGGCCCGTGGGACAGAGCGGGAGGCAGGCACAGGTGTGACCTGCTGCGCTGTGCTGTGGGAAACCCCGGCCTTGTCCCCGGTCTCTCCCAGCGTGTCCCAGCTGCGTGGGTGAGCTGGGAGCAGGCGATGAGCTCGGTGGGGTACAGCTGTTAGACGCTGTAAATACGAGCTGCCTTTGGGGTTGTCGTCTCCTTGTCACAGATGCTCCTTGCTGTCTTTTAGGAGTTTTACAGTCAAGCTGTATGTGTTTGTGACAGAAACAGTAATTAAATACAAGGTAAAAATTGGTTGTACTCTCAAGGAATAAATAAAAAATGAGGATGTACAGAAACCCCTATGCTAAAGTTTCACTTTTGATTGTACAGGGCCATGTGTTTGCCTTCTAGCCCTAACAGTGTATTTTCTGCCTAAAATGTGTGCTAAAAAGCCAGAGAGGCCGAGAGAAAGTGCTTGGCACTCTTAGCTCTTCTGAGCAAGGCTCAGGGATTTCATTTTCAGGGGGGCTGAGCAGCAGGCAGCGTGAAACTGCCCTTTCATTCAGGTATGAGCTAAGGATTTAGGCGGGGTTAATAAATGATGTATAGATGTTAACTAGTGTGTATGTAGAGTGTAACTCTGTTAAGCCTTGGTGATTCATAATCTATAGTAAGTTTGACTAGCTACACCTTGTAGTTAATTCTTTCGTAAAATATTTTAAAAAGACATTTAAAAATAAAAATGAGTGTAATCTATATAAAGAGTAAAGCAAAGGGTTTTTGCAGACCAGGTCACACTCTCACATTTTTACTGAGATTTTGTAAGTAAAATTTGATGAAAGAAATGGAGGGCGGACAACTAAGTTGGGACTTTTAAAGTAGCAGGGATGTTACCGAGTTAGCCTTTTCTTCGCAGTTCAGCTTGATCCACAGTGTGTTTGTCAGTACTTTGTCCTGCTTTAAAGCAATGGGGCCTCTGGCCTGTGGGCAACTTTCCATAAGTTTAAAAACAGAAATTGTAGCTGTATAAAAATGATGTTAGAGGGGGCGAGTGTCACTATTTTTTGGCAAGAGCAATGAATATTTTGATCTTTTTATTCATACGTTGCCTGCAGTTGGTATGAACAGGGCGTAGAGGAAATGGTTTATGAGCCAGAAATACTGGTACACAAGAGCACGAGCTCAAGGCTCAGAGAAGGAAAAACAAGAAACAACAAAACTTCACAATAGACTGTCAGAAAACGGGTACCACGAAAAAGGGAAAAGCGTTCCAAAAAGAAACCCTTCAGGCTGGGTTCTTTGCTGGTGCAAACTGATGTCATTCTGCGGTAATTTAATGTGGTGACCTTCATTTATGCCAGCTCAGGTTCTGTCGCTTCACCTTTAGGATGTGTGCTGGAATTGGGTTCCGTGAATAATGCAAGCTCCCTAGGCCTGGCCGGCTGGTTGTTGGGGCTGAATTACCCTTGTTGCATCGCTGCGTCCCCGATGTAAGGATGTGTATCTCAGTTGTGGGAACAGAGCTTTGCTGTCTGCATTTGGCACTAGAAAGACTTTCGGTCCCAACCTTCCCATGTGGTTTGGTGGTTCATGGTGGTCCTGTTTTCAGGGAAGCTTTGTTTGTTTTTTTTGTTAGAGGGTTTTGTTGAGGAAAACAATATTTGCATGTACTTGGAGATCTCAGAAGGGTGGGCGAACAGAGCACAGATGGCCGGTTGGCCAGAAACAGTGTTTATTCTAGAAGATTTGTTACCATGATTGGAATAGAAGATAAAGTAGTCCGTGAACCTTCCCCCGGGCACGTCTTGGGTCCAGTTTATAGCCCACTTGAAAACTCTCGACTTTGACCTCTCACTGATCCGGTTACAAACATCTTCATGTGTAGCTGGTGGGTACAAAGCAGGAGCTCCTCTGGGACCTCTGGGGCGCTGGCTTTCACTGGGAAGATGACCAGTTTTTCCCCAGTACAAATACAAGGGAACTGACTTCTAGCTGCAACAAGAGCTATTCTTACTCATTCTCTTGCTGTTCCCTTCGAAACCACAGTTGTTTAGCCATCTTGCTGTCATATAATATTGTCTCTAGTTTCCCCTTGAAATGTCTCCTGTAGAAATAATATTCTAGTCTGTTTCTTCATATGGTTTCTACTATTCTTGAATAGTGTTTTAATAGCCATTTTGATCATCTGAAGGCTACCTGAAAAAAATGCCTGTGTGACCAAAGCAAAATTGTTCTAATGAACTGGCCTTGCTCTTCTAGAAATCTTTCTCCCCCTCATGTGTGCCACACACAGAGCAGTCTTCTGCTGTAACTGCTGTAGTGTGAGGATACAGGCAGAACAAAGTAATTAAGTATTTAAGTATTTAACTTGTATTTACTTTTGGAATCTGCTTATCTAAAAGGCTTGCCTGCCAAAGGCTTGCATTGCAGGTGACCTAATACAAGATGTTACTTCTATCTCTAAACTTGCCCGGCCTCGCTACGTGTGCGTGCACGCACGCGCCTGTGTGTAAGAACCTTTTCCCACCTTTTAGCTTCAGGAACTCTGAAGCTAGCATTTGAAGGCACAGGTTAAAATACAAAGTAATGCAAGGACCGCAACAGCAGCATGTAGAAATAGAAAAGAAAAAGGATAGGATGAGAATAAGAGGCTGATGTGGGCAGCTTTTAATAAGGTATAGCAGCATGTACGTTAAGTGTTTCAACAGTGCTGAATCTGAGCCCAGAAAATTAATAATGAAAAATGTGGAGCTGTTGTGGAAAGGAAATGATTCACATCTTGTTTATTGAATTTATCTTGAAGTGTCATCTTTTTGCTGAGGAAAATGACAGCTCAATAAAATAATTGCTTTTTGTGTAGAACTGCTGGTCCATGAACTCCACAAACTCATTTTTTCCCTACAGGCACTTTTGATACTGTTACTTAAAATCACACCGTTTGTTACCTGTTTTAAAGAAAAGGAGTCTCCTGATGTTGGTATTGTTCATCTGGATTACACTTAGGCAATGCCTTCATTGACCTTCTAAAGGGAATTAATAAGAAAGCAATAGTAACATTGCTGTTGATTATAATGTGACTGTGGTTTTTTTGTTTTTCTTTTTAATTTAAACAGATGTGTCCTGAAAGCAGCAGAAATATTAGAGAGGTGCAGTGTGCATCATACAATAACAAGCCATTTATGGGTCGATTTTATGAATGGGAACCTTTTGCAGAAGGTAAGGGAAGACAACTTGGTTTTGCATTATTATATAGATTCTGTTTTGGCACGGCAAATGTGGTTTTACCCAGTGGAAGCCATCAGGCTTTGACTGTGTGAGTCTTGCTCATTGTGCTCCGTTCGTCTCCTGAATTTGTTCAAGGGCAGACATGTAGATAATCTCACCTCAATATTCCTTATATTTCACAGGAATGAAAGCACGTAAGTCCTTCTTTGATATACCACTGGCTCTGCATAGTGTTGCAACAGCATTTCAGCTGCTACACTGTTAACTCTCTTCTTTTCTTTTACTTTTGATGACAAAGGCTGAGTATGGCTCCATGCCAGTAAATGGCATTAAATATTTTTATGCTAGCTTAGCACGTGACTCATGGTCCTTATGCATTCGTTTCAGGACTCTCTGGCTGTCTAGTTTGTATTTTCTAATGCTGTGTTTGACAGTTGAGATGGTGACGGCAGGGGCTGTGGACTCCCCCAGCTGCATGTTGAACTGGTTGCCCTGGAACATCCCAGCAACAGCAGCTCTAGTAGAGGTCTGCCACCCCTCTAGGGTCTGAACCCTTGAAGGATAAACTCTCAGTCAGTTGGGGGTTATAATCTTTCTCCAGAAACATGTTTTGTGAAATACTTATTTTGTTTGTATTTCTGTAAATGAGAGCTGGGCCCACCTCGGTTGAGATTCACAGTTATTTATGTGGTAAATAATTTATTCTTCAATCACATCTCTGGATTCAGAGGAATCTAGTTCATGTCTTATTTTTTTTTAAATTACCATGTTTTAAAAGTTGTTTTCCACAAAACTTCAAAGACCAAAGAGGATTTCTGTATGGAGAAGTACGTACACAGAGTGTGGACCAGGCACCTCTGTTACTCTGAGCCCACTTTGTCACCTGGCACGAAGCACCAGTAGGAGAGTACGGTGATGGCTCCGTCACCCACAGACTCCATCCCCAGCGGGCTGGGTGTGCTCTGTACCACACTCTGTGCTCTGTGTCCCCTCTGTGTGAAGGCACAGTCTCACCTTAAAATTTTAAAATGGAAGATACAAGCCCATTACTTATCCTTTCTAGATTTGAGAAGAGCAAAGTAGAAGGAAGAGAATTTACCTGTATTTTTCAAGTATCTGTTGAATGTGACTTTTATTGCCTTCTGTGTGAGTAGCTACGTGTAATGCAGTGGCACACAATTAAATCCAAGTAATACGTTATGCCCTGGCTTTTAATGTCTTACAGCCAGTGTTTGCAGGGATTTCTCTTTGCTGGAAGACTTCATTACAAATAAAGGCTTCAGGGTACTATGATTTCTCTTTATGTCAATGCCCAGCCCCTGTTTGTCCTGAAATTGGTGTAGTGGCAAGATTTACCTGATTATGCACATCTTCAGCGTCACTGATCTGCTTGGGGACAGTTAGTGCGCTCTGTATATTTTACTTTCCTTCAGTCTTTAACTCGTGGTGCTAAGTTGCTTTCCTGGCTCCAAAAGAGAGGCGAAATAGGAGGTTTGGTAAAGGAAGGGCTAAGTTTCTTTCTTGATGGAGGGATTCCTCCTTGTTCTCATATTTTTGTTCCCCCTCCCCCCCGGCCCTTCATCCCAACGGGTTTAGAAGGAGAAAAGAGTGATAGCTGCTGGTGATTTTTTGTTGTTGGTAAGCTGAGGTCCTGTCTATCCTGTAGTACAGAGCCTGATACTAAGTGTTGAAGTGGAAGCAGTGAAAAGCGCACGTGTGTAGGGCTGCGACTGGGTGTGTCAGCTGGAGGATGGTACGTGCTGCTGTCACTTGCTCTTGGGGACGGGGGAACCCTTTGCTGGACTACTCTGAGCGAATAGCTCTCTCTGAGCCAGCTTTTGGGGATCTGTGCCTTTCCTCAGTGTACAAAGGCAGAATGCCTTTTTTTGTAACAACAAAGACCCTTCCAAAGATGTGCTGAAGGACGTATTAGAAGTCATTGTGCGTTTATTTTTCAGGGAACTCAAGGAGTCTTGCAAGTGTGTGAAGTTCCTTTTTCCTATGCCCAGAAACGGACATTTCCTTGGGTGCTTAGCGTGCTCTCTGTAGCTCCTTTAGATGAGCAGCTTTGGTCACAATTGATGTTACCTATTTTTACAGCTCAACATGCCTCAGTGCAGATTCCAGTAGGTTCATATCTGACTCCCAGTTGATCTTACAGTGTTTGTTTCTAACGTAGTCTTGCCTCAGTCCTGGTTTTATCTGTGTGGGTGTAGTGGAGACTTGCAGAGCTGTACCTCTTTATCTCAAATTGTGATCTTTCAGTATATACTATGCTTTTAATTAAAGTCTAATTAGGCATTGTGAAGCTGCCCAAAAGGAAGTTTCAGAGCTGTACAACTTTGGCACTTTTTCTCACATTTAGGCAGAAGAAAGAGCTTGATACCGCAGCAAGCAGATGGCTGAAGGCGTGTTCTGCAGCCAGCATGACTTCTCCTACCACATGGCCCCAGAGCCTTATGATGTATTAGCTTTGGTGCATCCCTTTTCAAAGTGCCAATGACAAGACACAGTCAATGCTGAGCCAGCTCAGTCCACCTCCATCTCCTTGCTTCCTGCACGGCAGCCTTGACTCACCCTGCCCCGTGCCAGGAAAGATGACTCAGGGGATCTAAAACATGCCACAATCATTTCTCTTTCCCTCCCCTGCATAGCACAGCTTGCTCCTAATGTTTATGTTGGATCAATAAGGGTGGCTAAACTGTAATTTACAGCCATGTCCTGATGGTGAGTTAAGTGTAATAATTATTATTATTATTGAAAAACACACATATTTTAATTTCTCCCTTGTTCAGATTGGTGCAGCTGCATTTCTAACCCGGTTTTATCTGCTACTGCTCCAACACAAACTTTTGTCTTTATTAAAAAAGCCGTATTAAATTTAGAGTATTTAATGAAAAAACCCTAGTTTGTGTTGGAGAACCAACAGCACATAATGACTTTAAGGGCAGTATTTGAGAGGAAGGATCCAGTTGTGACAGAGGGAACACATCACAGTGACATGACCATAAAACCTGTAAGGAAGTTTACATCTACAGAAGCAGTAAATATTTTAATGATTCTGATAGTTTTTGAACTCTTTATTTCAGCTAACTTTTTTTTTTTAATTGTGGTGAAAAATTAATAACCCAAAGTGTTTGATATTTTGATGGCTGTATGAAAATGATCTATTTAAAGGAGAAAACCTGTTGGTTCATTGAAAAGGCTAACTCAGTGGGAATGTGAATTTCCAGCCCTCACCTCTGCAAATCATGTGATTAAGAATTATCATTAAAATACACACACATCAAGAAAAAATAATTCCCCACACCAAAATCAAAATAATATCATCACAACACCAAATAAAAATGGACAATTTACACACAATCCACCCTTCGTCCCTTCACCATGATTAGAACAACATAATCATTAGAACAACACAATCATTTTGCTCTCTAGCCAAGTTCAGTCCCTGTTTTGGCCGTTACTGCTCCCAATTAATATCCTTATCCCAAATTCCTCGCCCCATGTTGGGTGCCAAAATAACTGTTGGAGTTCAGCCCCGCGCAGGGCCAAGCTATGCAGTCTCTCGCTCACTCCCCCACCCTCCAGTGGGACAGGGAGAGATAACAGAACAAAAAGCTCCAGGTTTGAGATAAGGACAGGGAGAGATCTTTGAAGTTACCGTTATGGGCAAAACGGACTCGACTTGGGGAAAACTATTTATTTATTATTAAAACCAAAGCAGGATAATGAGAAAGAGAAGAAAACAACTTCCCCCCACCCCTCCCTCTTCCCAGGCTTGACTTAATGTCAATTATCTCTACCTGCTTCCTCCCCGAGCGGCAGAGAGGGGAAGAGGGAATGGGGGTTACGGTCAGTTTGTCACACATCGCTTTATGCTGCTGCTTCCTTGTCGGGGGAAGAACTTCCCACCTTCCTCCCCTGCTCCATCGTGGGGTCCCTCCCACGGGCCACAGTCCTTCGTGAAACTGCTCTGGCGTGGGTCACCACGGGCTGCAGGGGAATTCTGGCCGGAGCCGCATTACTGCTCCCCCTCCTTCTGCACTGCCCTTGGCGTCTGCAGCCGTTCCTCTCACAGAAACCCTTCACACCAGGCAGGCAGACGCCTCTCAGGGTCTCTTCACATCCCATCTCCTCTCCGCTTCTCTCAGCCGGGCCGGGCCCAGTCGGGCCAGAGGGTGAGGGGTGCAAGGCCCACAAGGCTCGCGCCTGCCCCTCTGGATAGACTTATGCATCCAGAATGCATTGTCAAATACCGTATCTTCAAATCCACAACTGCAGAAAATCCTGGTCAATTCAGAAAATCCTGGCCCTCTTGCCTTGAGTCCTGTTGGATAATGTCAGCCAGGCTTTTGCAGTAGTGGATGTTTTGTACTGCAGCAGTAGCCACAGGTGTCTGTTACAGCAGCATGGGTTACACCTGTGCTGGGCAGGCGTAGGAGCAGTACACGTGCACAGAGCACACCGGGGCTCTGCACTGCACGCTTGGCTCCCTTTAGGTGCCGAGTCCTGCGGGAACAGCCGGCTCTCCTGGCCTGTGCTGCTCTTTGGCATGGTAACCAGCAAGGAGAGCCGCCAGCGGGGCTGCCTCCGCCTGCTCCGCAAGTGGAAGAGGACTCCGAAGTCTAAGAGGAGCTGTGATTGAATCTCCAGTGTTTAAAACTTGAAACAGCTAGAAATGTATTCTAGTGGAGACTTGGCTTTTTTTCTTCCTTTTAAATGTCGCGATTTACAGGGAGAAAAATTCTGCAAAGTTTGAGCATTTTCTCCCAAGAGACAATTTCACTTTCTTGAAAAAGAGAAAGTACCTATTTTTGCAAATCAGAGCCTGGTCCTCTGACAGTCAGATATGATTCGCCCCTAAAAGATACTGAGGCTTTGCCCCTTTCCCTCATAGTAAAAGAAACGGAAAATTTTCATGGAAATTATTCTGGTTTCTTTTTTGCTTTTTTTTTTCATTTTGTTATTTTAGATTTTTTAATGGGAAGTTTTTTAAAATGCAGACTTGACCAAGCATTTCCTCCAAATGGTGTTTTTGTTGGTTTTTTGCTGAAAGCCAGCTCTAGTTTCAGGTGAATGCGCTTGTTTGCGGGGCAGCACGCTTGCTTACCTGCGTCGCACTGACAGCAGGAACTCTTGCCGTTTCAAATGCGTGTGTTATTGTACACGTGCAGCTGTAGCTCGCATTAGTGTTTGCTGGACACAGGCTACCAAACGTGATAAATGGAATGAGGACGTGGCTAAAGGATCAGCGTAGTGGTGGCTGTACAGATGATTTAGTTCTCCGTGGTAGAGTCAAGATGTCTTTGGCTTAAAATACTGTATCGAGCCAGACGCGTTTCTAGGAACAGAGCCATGCTCCGATCTTGGAAACTGTTGAAATAGTTTGTTGCTGGCAGATAGTTGCTGGAACCTGACGGCCCGCGCAGAGCGCGCGGAGAGGCCTCTGCTCCCCGCTGTTAGCGGGCGGGCTGGCCTCGAGGGCAGCGCCTTTCACCTGCGCCGGATCTGCGGGCTCAGCCGGAGCAGGGGAGCTCTGGCAGCCAGAGCGATCTTTGGAAGGCCTGGCAGAGTTCAGTCAGTTCCGTCTGATTGCCAGGCCTGGCTTCGTCTTACGACTTCTCTTTTATTTTTCTATTTGATTGCTGAGAGACAAAAGTTATATGGAGCCTGTACATTGCTCTTTGGAGCAGGGTTCAAGTCAGGCTGAGTTTCAACTGGGATAAAAATTCCTGTAGCTGAAAGCACCAGTAGCGTATAGGAAATGGCACTGATGTCACTGCTGAGTTTTCTGTGGGGGGAAAAGTGGGTCCCCAGTCTCCCCAGTACCACTGTTGCCAAACCTCACTGCTGATGGGCACCGTAATGAGTGACTCAACTTCAGCTGGGGTGAAGGAGCCTGACAGGCGCTGGGTGTCAGCACCCGGCCTTGTGGCAACTGGGGCAATTTCATCTGGCTTCTGTTTACTTAAAATGCATCAGAATCCAAACTAGGAATGGATGGAAGGATATGTGGCCTGCATGTTTTTCATGCTGGACTTCATGGAACTCTTTCTCTAAAATGATGTTCCTGTCAGCCCTCTATCCTGAAGCCTGTGTTATGCTCAGAGGAGAACGCGCTGTAGAGGTAGATCTGTTTTAAAATACCTTCTAGTAACCTGACTTATAGATATAGATGTCTCCCAGCTACAGCTGTGAAAAATAGAAGCTCTGAAGAAAATGAAATATATAACTTCCACAGGTGTCTAGCAAATATTGCAACTTCAGTACTTTGTGTCAGATAACAGGCACTTGGTTTTGGTTTTGTTGCTGAATTTGTAACAGTTTTCACTCATTTTGAATGACAAAATGGCTTCTGATATGAGATCAAAATATAGTGGCTCAACTTAAGATTCATTCTAAATTCATTTTTGGTATTAGGATGGAGACTGAAGACTAATGCAGGGCTGCCACATTTATTTATTAGTACTTTTTGTTGCTGGATTTGTAACAACAGATTTGACTCATGTTGAATGACAAAATAGTTTCTGATAACAGATCAAAATATAGTGACTCAGCTTAAGATGTTGAGTTGCTCAGAAACTTCTCCAGTCTGCTGGTAGTTGAGGACAGTTAAGACACTAAATGAGCTCTGATTAATATGATTTAAGTAATTATAAAATAGAAGAAAAGCCGAATTGATCTTTTAAAAGTCTTGGTCAGGTGCTGAGGGGTGCAAGTAACATTAAGCACTTAGGAATGGAGTACCCAGAAGTCAGAGAGGGCTGGCTTCAGAGAGCTGTTACAGGGAGTACGGTTAACAGGACAATGCGGACACTGCCTACAGATCCTCCCCAGCCAGCTGTAGGCACAGAGTAGTTTTGCTGACTTTTCAGGGCTTGGGAGATTTTGGCTCATTTGCTGGGGCTTTGTGCAGATAAGGGTCTATAGGCTTGTCAGGAAACCATTTATCCCGTTCTAAAGTCTCATCAGTAAGATGTTTTGTGGAACATTTTCCATTCAGTTGGTCAGCAGAAATAATCCACCAGAACTAGCGAACCTCGGGACGTCCCCTCCTGGGAGTGTTTGTGAGTCTGCTAAATGAATACCAAAATTCTGACATGTAACACTTCTCTTGTCTTGCCAGATTGCTAGATGTTGCTTCTAAGTTTTCTGTTATTGCATGTGACTCTTTGTGTATAGCTACCAAATATGCACAAACAATTTTACAATAAGTTTTGGCCCCAAGTATAAATGTGCCTTTCAGGTGTTGTGTAATGTTGCAAATAAATTAATATTCTGGGCCAACTCTGAGTGTATTATACTTGCTTTCATTGGTTTTATGCGTTGTTTTTTCTTCAGTTAGAATTGAGATATGTGTATAAACAAATTATAGATACGTATTGTTTATATGCATGTTAATTAGTGCAAGCATTCATTCAGTATCCATTGTTGGATTTCATTACATCTTAATACAAATCCATTCTAGAAGCATTGTGAAGTTTGATATATACAGAGAAACATAACATTCCTATCGCCTTTTTCGGTTAACTGGAAGAGGAACTTCAGTTTAGAGTAATTCGAGAAGGCATCCTTGTGTAAGATTAGCAAGGTAGGCCCTGGTGTCTGTTTCCTGAACGCCTGTGATTCTTGGCAAGAGCAGTGCAGTCCCCGAGATGCAAAGGTAACGTAGTGCCAGTTTGTGAGCTCCTGGCCTTTCTTCGTTTGAACTGCCAGTTCCTCGTGGCTCAGGATACGCTGTGCTGAACTGGTGTTCTCTTACTCTTGTGTGCGATACTTTGATAACCTAATTTTTTCAGCCAAAGGACAAGAAGTCTTACTTTTTTATTTACTCTTTCTCTAGTAAGTTGTTTCAGTTAGTGAACATACAGATATTTGAGTATATACACAGTATCTCAGAAATAATCCAGCTGTGCTGCAGTCCATCCAGCTGCAAGGAATTATATTCAATGAGGCAGCTGCTTAAAGTCTTCATTTCTCATCGCAATAGACCATACTTCTCTGCCTTTTTTTTGCCTCCATCTGTTAGAGATCATCTTGATTGCATTTATTCCGTTTTGCGGCTAGTCATTCTTGAAGCCTGTGCTTTAATTGCATGCACTGTATTTTGTATGACAATTTTTTTTCGTTATTCCTGTTTTATGTGAGATCTGTAGCCACACAGATTCATCGAAGAGGCAACAGAGTTTTGGGAGGTTTGAAATGTAACGAGTAGATGGTGTTTGTATTTGTTGATTGGCTGCAACTCAAATAGTGCATACTTCTCTAACGACAGGTAATAACAGAATATAGATAATAACAGAAGTGGCATTCTTACATTTCATCATAAAAACCCCAAAGGGATTATTACCACTTGTTTTTTTCCTTGTTTGTAATATGTGTGTAGAAAAAAAAACCAACCTGTCTAGGAGTTGGTTCCTCTTTCTGAGGAAAACCTAAAGTCGAGGTCTATGCCTGTCAATTAAAATAACTGTTAGACAGCTGTGCTGATAGAATTCCCTTCTACATGCATTTCACATGCACTTCAGGGTTATGATCTAGCATAATTTGAGATTTAGGAAATAAATTTTGAAAAATCTAGTGAAACCTTCATCCTATTTTGTATTTTCTGAGAACTGGTGGCTTCAAGTCTTCAACTGCTGGGTGAGTTGGCACGTGAAACATAGTGCAATTTGCCTTGCTTGGCCTTTTCTGTTATCTGTTGGGCTACTTTTAAGTTGGATCCGTCTTAATGTCTGGCTGTTTCAGGAACAGTTACTTAGCAAATGAGTAACACTAAACTGAACAGTAAGCCGGTAGCAGATTAGTATGAGATAAGACATCCTGAAGCACATACCTGAAATTATTGACAGGAGCTTAAGCACAATAGGCATACAATTCCTCTTGACTTCTCGTGGAATCTGAGCTCTCATTTCCTTTAGACTCATTGGAAATCCTGTCCCAGGCAGTGAAGTATCCATTTTTCACACATTGCTGAAAATTCTATTTAATTTCAAACTGAAGTCCCTTTGAAATGTTGATCATTTATGAGACTAGAATTTATTCAAATGCAGTAGAACAAGAAGTTTGCTTGCACTGTGTCCCTTTTTTCCCCCTTCATTTGTTCCCGATTTGTGAATGGATCACAAGAGAAAGCAGATGGAAGTTTGCAAAACGTTAAAAGTATGGCTGTGCTAAAGTATCTGAGGCATTTCTTTGACTTCATCAATAAATCTGCTTCCTGAACATCTGTTGTGTCGAGCTTGACCTGGAAATTGTAAATATCCTGTGTATTACTGAAATATGTAACTACTTCTATAGAAAGCTTAAATAAAAAAATATGCTTAGATACTTACATATATGGAAACCTAGTGCTTCCACATGGCTCCTTACCTTTTATAGTTATTCTTCCTATATAATTTTATTAATATACATGGTTTAATTTGCATTTGTAAGAAGCTTAGCAGTATCAGAGCCTGGCTTTTACCTGGAATTCTGTGGTTTGACACAATTAAAATAGTAATGCATACATATTTTTAACTGTACTGGTTCAAGCAGGGACCACACTCTGCTGTACGAGGTGAGCCACTTCCCCACGCTGCACGTGGTAATGTTCCTCGTTCGTTGTGCAGATCTCAATTTCCCCACTTTTCTGCTTGCTGTTTGGAGGGGAAGATGGGTTAAGAGGGCTGAGAGCAAGAAGATTTGGGTGTTTATAGATGGACACCTGCATGAGCCTCAAGAACTGGAAAGGGTTGTTAGTGCCTTTAGGAAAATGGGAATCACATCCATCAAATGTGATCGTTCAGCAGTAAACTCAGTACACTCCAAAGAGGGCCTGAAGGTAAACCGTGTAAACAGAATGTATTTTTAAGACGACAGGAAAGGGACAGAAAGGAGGTGAGCTGACAGGCCCTATCTGTCCTCATTTTACAAGGTTTAGATAAATTTAGGCTAGCTTTGCTGTAGAAGAGACGTTGTCTTCTGTATCCAGGTGACCAGTATTTACTGCTTTATTTTAGAGTATCGGACCTAGCTGCATTAATTGCGAGTTGGATAAACATCTCGGGAAGAATTATGCCCTCATGTCAAAGCACGCTTCTTGGTTCCTTTGGTGGGAGCAGAAAGTTAGGGACGGATGTTGTGGCTTTCAGGCTCGGATTTAGAAACAAAATCGTATCCAGATTATGTGGTAACGGAGATTGTTAGGCTAGGATAGAGTGTAGAAGGGAGATTTGATTTTTGCAAAGCACATCTGGAAGTGAGTGGTATAGATCCTTTTAAGCCTAATTTGATAAAATTTATCTTGACTCCCTCCACTTGCCACCAACAACAAGACCTCCATGCTCAGATCAGTGTTTGTGTCTGCAGTATCAACAAATTACCCGATACTGTGCAAGCGTCTCTGAGAAATGCTGTGCAAATGCATACACTCATGGCTTGAACTGAAAAAAAAAAAAAAAAATTTTTTCCACTGTAATATTCTCTAATTATATTTATTCTTCTGGAAATGAGTAAACAAAATCTTTGTTGAATTTCTATACTAGATTTTTACCTGTTAGTGGCCCTTGGAACAAGATACAGACACCCAGTATTCAGAAATGAATTCTTAAAAAACCTGAACACCACTCTATAAAAATGAATCAATGGAGTACTTTGATCCACAAAACCCAGCCTGCTGGTGTGAAGTACTCTGCAGCTTTATCACAGCTTTCTCAGTGTCCGACTTAGCTGTCAAGCAAGGTCTTTAACAAGCAGGACTACACAAATCAACGGTGTATCACCTCACATAATCTCTAATGGTTCTTATATATATATATGTTCCTTGTACAGCTTCATTGTGTCCAGTGGCTGTGCAGAGCAGTCTGAAATTTGCTGCAAGCGAGGGATTTGGATCCCTCTGAGTTGGGAAGCGGTCTGGGCTGTATAAAGGTGGGCATGGGAATACCTTAGACGTCCTACAAGGAACCTGAGGGTGTGGTGATGGAAGTGATCGTTCGGGAGTGAAAATTTGCACAGAACAAGGTTGCTTAAAATTAACATCCTCTAGGAATTTCACCAGCCTCAGGCAATTTCAGGAGTTGGTCTCCATGTTCTCTCTGCCCTCTATTTTGGATCTTGTGCCTGCACAAATTTCTCAGAGCCAAAACCCCTGCCGTGTATGAATTATGAAATAAAGATAATGCCGATTCTTCTTTTTTTGTCAGTTCTAGCAGGAGTTGGGTGGCAATCTTACGCAGGGATAGAATTATAATATTTTTGAATCTCCATTTTATTTTCTGGCATCAGATCCTTTTGTATGTTGGGTTTGTCGGGATAAGGGAGAGAACGGGGTGGGAAGTGATCTCAACTATCTTATCAAAAGGGAGCTTTTCTCCCATTTTTAGTGCTGTTAACATTGCATTGGTTACTGCATACAAGTACACATGCAGAATAAGTGCTTTGGGATGCTTTAGTCTTTTCTGAGATGATATTGTATTTTTTTTTTTTTTACTCCTGTTGTCCATGAGAAAAGTCCTCCGTTAAGCTTCAGAGCCAAAATACCAATCAAAAAATTTGCCTTTACTGTTGGATCAAAATCTTTCACTTCCTCTGGCTTCTTTATAGCAAAACACCAATGTAAAGAAAATGTCTTATCCTTATTCTTACACCTCTTTTGGAATACGAAAAATGAATCTTAGTCTGAATTCTCCTAAATCTATTCTTTTTGATGGTAGATTCCTTTTGTAGCAGAGACAAGCAGGCTCAGATGCTCTGAACAGATGTATTTTCAGCTTCACAAGGAAACTACTTTTATGAATGTAGTCCTATGAGTCCTTGTCACGCAGGTCTGCGCAACCATTTCTTGTCATATAATGCGCTAGAACGGGGAAAACGTAGGGCTCACAGGGTTTTGCAGGTGTGCACTTCTTGTCCAAACCCCAGTGATCCTGCTACGTCTCCCAGATCCATGATATAGTCTGGAGAATAAAGCAGAGCTGCAAAGTTGAGACTGTAATCATTTTAACATAGTATACATTAACTTTGGGGAAAATTGAATAGACTAGGCAAAAATTAAGCAAAATATTATCAACATGCGTTCAATCTTTGAGGTTAAGTGTATGAAATATTTACTCAACACATTTCTTGTACAATTTTCAATTTTAAAAATCAGATATAGATTTTTGACTTTAAACGCTTTCTTCTGTCATTCTGGGCTGGTTAACCTAGAAGGCAAAATTGAAAAATGCCTGGTGGATATTCCTTGCATGTTTAAAAAGAAATGAGCACTTGAGGCATAGGGAGAAAATACATAACGTGAGTTTGGCAAGTAAAGTAGAAAAGAGGCTCCCTACTAAAAAATACTTATCAAGGTACCTTAGATTTTAAAAATTGCTATCTTTGCCTCAGTTTCTGTGTGGAAATAGTTTTTGTTGACTCAATTATGCATTTCAAAAGGTTTTAAATACTTTTATAATATTTCCATGTGTTTGATTTTTAAAAAGCTTTCACATTTATCTGCTCTGGTCAACAGTGATTGTCCTAATGCGGTGCTCTGTGCGTAGCCGGCTCCAGAGCTCCCAGTCAGGTTGCTGGTGAAGCTAAAGGAAGGCCACGTAAATGTGACTTTTTATAGGTCCTCGTGATCCAAGAATTGTTGAGGTTAGTGGGAGTTTTTCCCATTCACTTCAGTGGCTTTTGGATGAGGTAATTTAGAAGAAAATTCACCATGTAACTAAAAAGCTATTAGAACTGAGGTCTGATCCTGACAAACTTTGTTGCAGGTTGATAATATCCAGATTTCTGTGTATTTGGAGAATTGGTACGTACTTCATTCTGTAGAGGCTCAGGACCCCACTAGAAATTTTCGCAGTTTCTTTGAAAAAAGGTGACTCAGGTCAGAGAGTCCACTTGCGGTCCCTCCTCCGTTCAAAGGTTCAAGGAGCTTCTGCTGAGTCCAGGCCCAGTTCTGTTGGGTGGGCGTACAGGCAGGGACTCGGAAAGCTGCAGCACGTAAACGTGGGATTCAGAGTTTTCTTTCATACTGCAAAGAGTTACAAGTACACAAAGAAAGGGTTTTAGGACAATCTCAGAGACCAAATTACTTCCTTCTTCACCACTCCCCAAAATTTCTCTGTCTTTTGTTTTACTGTATCTGTTTCTGAGCAACTAAAATTGTGACTAGTAAATGAAACATTTATTCTACAGTTGAACTTTTAAAATATTACCAGTTATCCTAAGAAATCAAAATATTATCTGTATTCCTAGTTCAAAAAACCTCCAATTCATTTTTCATTATGTTGGAAGAATTGCATGTTAAGATACTTTTCATGTATGGCTTGTTCATTTTGAGCCGGTTCCAGTATCAGCTGATACGAAAGGAAAGATAAAGTCAGATGTGAATCTAAACATTTATGTTCACAGTTTCCATTTGTGTACTCAAAAATTGCTTATGCACGCTCTCAGCAGTAAACTTCTCCTTTCTGGGATACGGAGGTGCAAAATTCTGTTTTCCTAACGTAATTTCTATGGCGTTGTGCGGATTTTAGAAATTAACACCTACGTGCACTGAAAAGGTAGATACGCAAGTTTTAGTTGCAGTAAAATGTGTGGATTTTACCTGATCAGCTTTATAAATGTTTTAGCTTTAACCCAACAGTTCTGAAACCGAGCCTTGGGTCAGTCTGCAAGTGGGGCTGGAAGCTTTGATGATGGTTTTCAGTAGCGGTGTGGTGTGAGTTCGCAAGTCCAGGAGCTGTGACTAGCTGAGAAGTTTAGGAAGCCTGCTCCACTACAGGAGATGTTAGGTTTCAGATCTGAAGTCTGCTGCTGCTGCGTTTTAATGGTAGGCAGCTTACTGGTGATTGCCGTTTAAGCATGGTGTAGGGCAGTTAAAGCATGAGCAATTTTTGACTGAACTAGAAAATCCATGCTCCCTCAGGTAAGGCCATAATTGCAGGATTTCCAGTTCACAGGAATGCCGGGGTCGCTTCTGGAGGGGCTCTCCCAGTGTCCGCCTCTGAGCCACAGTAGTGGGAAAGTTTAAGACACGCTTGTGAGCTACTGCTGCTTAACAGAAGTACATCCCTAGAAACATCCTAACTGGTAATATCCATAATTTTAGCCTGTGGCAAACACAAGGTGAAAGTCATCTGTTGAAGCCTCTCTTACTCTAATAAAGCCTCTTTCTGTGGGATACGAGTGAGAAGACTTTCTCTCTTCTATTGTAGTGTCAGATGAAAACCTGCAAGGTCAGTCCCTGCGGGTCAAGCCGAGTACTGAGACTCGCCAAGCTCGGTCTTGGTCTGGAGTCACTGTGCAAGACTTCAAGAGTGGGGGAGGTTGTAAAGATAAACTGCTACCGAGGGTTCGTGAGGATTAAGTATTATAGCCTATTTTTTAATGTGACATTCCTTTAAAAGCCCTCAGATCGACAATTTCCAACTTCATCTCCCATTTGAAAGGAGCGCAGAGTTTACGGCTCGCGTTGATGTAACTGCTAGGAAAGTGAGCTTACTTTATTCATATGAATGTGGGTGCCTGTGCTGCACATCGCTGCTTAAATATCGGCATTCCTGTGTATCTGAGTATTCTGTTAATGTTCTGAACGGAGGTTTTTGGTGGTGCTGAGTGTTATGAAGGGAATTGAAAAGATTTTGCCAATGTAGCCAGTATAAGTAGTTGAACTGGCATTTCTATATGCTTGATATTCCTTCTTGTTAAAATGAATTACTCTTTTCAAAGCAAGGAAAATCTTACCCACTGTGAAAGAAAAGCTTATAATATGGATGAACATCAGAGGAAAGAGATTCCCAGTGGTAGTATATAAAATGAAAAGCAGAACTGGCTTCTATTGTGCTCTGTTTCCATTAGACATCTTGGAAGTTTTATAAGCACGGCGCACAATAAATATCTAAGCCACAGTTTGAGGTCTTTTACAAAGGAGAGACAATCTTGCTAATATTTTTCTGGACCAGTCCTTCCGCTTACACCCAGATACAAATCTCTGGCATTTGTCCACAGACTCGACTTGTGAATTTGTTAATTTGCTTTCCATATTGCACTGTATAACTCGGAATTTAAATCCAAGCACGGCGAATTTAAAATTAAGTTTGAAAGAGCCAGAGAAACTGTGTGTTAAATTTGCTCGTATATCTGCAAAGAAAGGAGATCTGCTTCTGAATAATTTTGGTCAGCGGCCTAAAAATACTGAGGTGCAGCTCACTATGGTTGGTTCTGCTGAAGTGGTACGGTGATCCCTCCGGAGAGAGATCACAAAGAGCTGACTGTTTGGATCCATTACCCCACTGAGGTGGATATCAAGTATAAAACCAGAAACAGACCTCAAAAAGTTGAGCCTGATCTTTTTTTTTCAAATACAATAATATGAGTCTGGTGACATCATCAGATCTGAAAAGTAATATAGACTTTTACTGTATTTTTTTTTTCATTACTGCAATATAAATGTAGCCCGGTGTATGTGAAATGCATTACAGCAAATCCGCAGGCAATTTCCTTCATTGTAACAAATACTGTATCTCATTAGAGCAAAACAAGCCCCCAGTCATGTTGCAGAACATCTGCTTAATAATTTCAAGTTCTTCCAACAATGCTGCCAAAACGGCTAAAAAGTCAACATCTCCTCCATTACTTTGATAGCTGAAGTAAGAAAATGATAAAGAACGCACCAAGTGCGGATCTGGTGAAAGGCAGAGCAGTGGTACTGGCCCTGTGCTCAGGTGGCTCTGACTGGTGGTGGTGTGGCGTCGGGCACTGGAACCAGTATTGTGAGGGAGAGGCGGGGCGGGATGCAGAACCAGATTTCTGGCTTGCATAGATTTCCTATCGAACAGTGAGAAAGTTGGTTAATCTTTCTGTGTCCAGGTCTGGGCTCTAAAATTCCGTTTAAAACACCCTTTTAATATCTCCTGGGCGTTCTGTAATGCGTATGAGGTGCTTTACCATCACTGACAAGAGCACCTGTAACAAACAAGAGGTCAATGTTTACACAAAATCTGCTGTGAGTTGTAATGATCCGTATTATTTATCCGCTTTCTGACTCTATCAGTTTCTACTCTGTGTCTCTTAGGAAACGGGCCACTTTGTGTTGTGGCAGTGTTAAATTTTGACTACTTGTTTTCATTCCAAATGTGAACAAAAACTGCAAATGGGAAAATTTTCCAGGAATACAAAATGTTTTTTAAGTAACAAAACATTTTTTAAGTATCAAATTATTTGGAGTCAGTATTGTGGAAACTTAAAAACATAGGTATGATTGTAATATTATTAGCATTTCAATTTTCTTTTTTTTTTAAACTTCAGTAAAATGAAATATTTCAGCATTGAAATGGGGCAAGGAAGTGGAAATGATTTTGACTTCCCTTTGTCCGTTTTCAGCAGAGTCAACATATTCTCAGAGAAGATTTCAGTTTTCACGAAATTTAATTTTTGGAAAGAATGGGAAAAAAGTCAATTGAATGAGTCCACTGTATTGGTAACCAGATTGAGAATACATTGAAAATATAATCTATAAAATGTGTCCTTAAGTGCAGGTACGGAAATGATAATTTCCCTGGGAAATTACTGTTGCGCAAGAGCCAAGTGAAGACTCGTCCCTTCTTTGAAGGGCAATGTGTTACACCGTGCTGTTGTGTGACCGTGACCAGTGCCTGCCTTTTGTGTGGTGTGGTTGTTGGTTTTTGTGGCACTATTTTGATTCTACAGTTTTTAGTCACACCTTGAACTCAATTTCAAAAAAATGCAGAATTTTAACCCTTAAGAATCTTAAGCATCATCAAAATGCCTTAAAAAATCCCCAAACCAGAACCGTACAAGCTTCTGGAATGCAGATGGGCAAGCAGGAACGTTGTGTTCATCAGCCAAGGAGGAGCACTGCAAGTTACCTGGTTGTCATCTGCAGCACTTTGCGAAAGCATGACGTGACCTCAGGTTCCTCTGCTTTTACACACGCTGACAATGCAGAGTTGCTGTAGCTAGGCAGAAGTGATAAAATAGTCATTTGTAATGAATTAAAAAAATCCGTGAAGGAACCGTTACACTTTTCTGGATTGTGGTTTTCCCTCTTACCCCTCAGTATTCATTACTGCATTGAAGGAAAGATGCACTCTGAAGTGAGTCTGGTGCACTTTGGTATTAGAAGGTTGAAGATAAACTTTAAACTGCCTCAGAGTTGTGTAAAAGTAATTAAAGAGGTTTTTTACTTAGGCAATTTGGGAGGTATATTATTAAACTATGGGCTAGGGCATTCTGCTTTACTTGCAAAGCACACGATTCCCTGGAAGATATCTGCGCTGTTAGCACTGTGAGATTGGAAAATATTGAAATACCTCGTTTTAAAATGTTGATTTTTTCCTTTTAATTTTGACTGTGCCAGTAAGTATGAGAAATGTCAAGTCTGTGTTATGAAATTTCATCGTGGAAACGTCAAACTACTTCTGGGCATGATGCTTTGTGTTAATATATACAAGTTGAGATTAGATAAAAATGTGCAGAGAGACAAAAGAGTGCAGAACTTTTCAAGGGAATCTACAAACATCTGTACACGGTAATTGCAAAGAAGTGTTGCACTAGCTACCTGAAATGCAAAAAAAACAGAACAGGAGGAACACCCACTGTGTTTTTGTATCACAGTAACTATTTTGTAACTTCTGCCGTGCCATGGAAAGAGAGAAGAAAGAACAATGAGAAACCAAAGGGTTTTTTTCCTTATGCCCTTAGCATAGATAACAGAAGGATTTTGGGGTTTTGAAGGGATATTTTCATGAGGTTCTGTGGGCGGGTTGTCTTTTGGGCAGAAGCAGCTCAGATGAAGATTAAAAGGTGTTCCAGTGCCAGTGACGGACAATATAGAGTTGTTTGGCATACTTTCTCTTTTCTCCTCACTGGCATTTCAGGGTCAGCTCCACCAATTTCCTTGCGGTCTTCCCCGTTTGTTCCCCCAGATTTTCCCCCTTCAAATGCTGCACTTGTCACACATGTGACACATGTCGTTTTAGCATATAAGCGTGGCAAACACGCCTAGCTTTGTTAGACGGCCCTCAGTTTGGCTGACGCAGTGCTCTTTTTCAAAACTAGTTTTAGCAAGAAAAGCTTTGGAACCGAATCGCGTCAGAAGGTCGAGTTTAGTCTTCCCGCTGGAGTAAACACCTCGCTGTTTATTCTGGGGTATCCCACTCTTACGTTTTGGTTAGTAACGCTAATGTTATGGTTAGTGGTATGGTGTATTATTCCGTCTGGGTAATTACATTGATTAATGTAATGAAAATGTATAATATCTTGCATAAGGAAGAAACTTTTCCATTATTTAATGATCTCACTGTCAGGTGTTTGGGTTTTTTAATGAGGTAGGTTCTGGGCTCGGGTTTGGGGTTTTTATTTTGATCTTACTTCTTCTGAAACCCATATCAACTTTACTGAGCATTCCTAATCCTTTTATATGTACTCAAAGTATTTTCAGGTGTTTATGCATTAATTGTGTCACTGTTACTTATGCTGTATATGTTCAGCTTAAAATTAACTGGAAGGAAAGTCTGCTTTTTTTCTTTAATCGTTTATAAAAGGAAGATCTGGGTCTAAGACTTGAAAGTTTGCCTTTTTCTGGTGACAGTTCATAAGCTCTGTGTTGGTTTTCTAGCACCACGGTTAGAGCGGTTACTGGAAAGCAGGATGGATTGCTTTTTGCTTGATGTATTGAATTTCTGCTGCCCCTTTCTCTCTTAATTATCCTTCCTTTATACTGACAGTCCCTTAGTCCTCTCTATTTCCCAGGCGCATCCTGGAGCGAATGTGCTATGTCTTCCTCCTGCAACACTGGAATGATCTTTGAACAGAGGATTGCTCTTGGCCCTTTTTCTAATACACACTCTCTGTGAAGTCAGCTCCAGCTCATCCAGTAGTAATATTAATTCTGTATTTTTACCACTATTATGCCAGTTAACAGAAATTCCTTACGTTCTCGTGGACAACACATGTTGTTGGTTTCCAAATGAAATAACAAGAGTGGAGGGTTGGCACAGAAAACCTGCAAAATTCAATCAGCATAAATGGAGTGGAAAAATCAGTACCTTTACCGTGCCTGGGAGTTTAAAATCCCACACTAGTAATGTACAATTCAGTTGTAGCAGCTTTTAGTAATCAAAATCATAACAAAAATATGGTGGAACATTTAAAAAGTATTTGTAAATTCAAAATCTGGCTAGCTATCTGACTTTTCAAGTCCTATGAAATTTTATTCTATGCTTTATTATGCTTTTATTCTTACATGTTGATATTCTCTCTGATGAAGTGTACCTCTAATCTGTTTATCTGAGTTTAATTTTCATGGCATGAATGTTTACTAAGAGGCAAAAATAAACAGTTACCAGTAGTCAGCACTGAAATATGTTTTTTAGTTCACTGAACTGTGCACAAACAAAGTTTAAGGCAATGTGATTAGTCCCAACAGCAGTTAGTCTTATCTTATTTATACCCCGGTAAATCCACCCCCAACATTCAATTGAGGAATTGTGTGTTTGTGGGCTTCTGTGGTGCTTGTATTTGAAGGAAATGCTGAATATCTGTATCGCTCATATCACATACTCTAAATGTTAATCAGTTTATGAGGAATGAAACGATGCTGTAAGACGTATGAAGGTATTTATTGCAGCATTTAAAATGCTAGGACATGCCAGAGGCTCTGCCTCCAGTTTCCGTTACAGCCGTCCTCTGCAGAGCCACGCAGGACGGGGGCCTGAATTACAAATAGGGACTGGAGAGCAGGTGGTAAGTTTTCACAGAAGAAAAGGCCGTGTTGTTAAGAACAAATCCGAGTTTCAAAAGGATTTTTCTACAGCCTAGGGTATTGGATCTCTTAAGATAAGATGCAAGTAGTCATGAAAATACAGGTATCATAGGCATGTCCTGCTGTTATCGAAGTGCCACTTCATTAATGGTCCTGTTTGCTGATTATTCTGCTGTGTTTCTTTTTTCTATGGATTACAACAAATAAAGCTACCAGCTTTCTTCTGAGAAAAAAGGCTTATTGCTTCTAAAACTGTTGCCTTATGTCTATTTTTTGAGACACAGTTGACATAAGGACAAATAAGTAATAGGCTGTTACCTGAAGGACCTTTTTTCTAGGATTATTCATGGTAATTTTTTTTTTTTTTTTTTTGCAAATCTGTGTCCCAAGAGGTCCCTGCAGTTCCATCTACCGTTGTGAGACTTCAGTAGAAGCACTCACTGTATGACTGTACCATGCTTGCCTTCAGCCACAGTGCACGGGACACACCTTACATGTTTGATCTGTGTATAACACAGGAAACTCTCCTGCAGCAGTGTGACTTTTCAGATATCAGGCATCTCGTTCCAGGGCCAGGGCAAACAGCACAAACTGAAGGGGCAGCTCAGCAAGATGTTTGGTACATAAGAAGTAGTTAGGAAATCAAAATGTTAATGTTCTTTTAACTTCATAGATTGAGATTTCTATCCGTTATTAAGATGCAAAAGTTTGGGTCTTCAACATTCACCCAAGTAATCATCTGCATACAGTATCTGAGCAAAATTTTTCAACCATCAGTTCACTTGAATTTCTGTTTAATGAGGAATAGAAATCAGGCATGCATATCTAAGAATAGTATGTGATTTGTAAAGTACAAATGTAGCTATTTTAAAATAATGTTATTTAAATGTATGTAAAAGTCCCTACAGCAATTCTGTTGAAAATTAAGTATGGTTTGGAGATTGATTCATTCTTAATTTTTTTAACTATTAATTCAAACTGTGATGGGGAGTTCCTGTGTTCTTATGTCTACTTTAAGAAGTCCAAGAAACGTATTAAAAAAGCCTAATGTAGAGCTGTGTTCCTCATCTTAACACGGAATACTTTAGTTTCTGTATGAAGCAATGCTGCAATGCCATTGGCTTTGTCTGCGTGCCATGGGAGCGTGAATTGTAGAGGAAAAGGGCTGTGTTGAGGACCACATATTTCCAGTGTATCATAGAATCATAGAATGGTTAAGGTTGGAAGGGACCTTCAAAGGTCATCTAGTCCAACCCCCCTGCAAGGAGCAGGGACATCCCCCACTAGATCAGGTCGCTCAGAGCCCCATCCAGCCTGTATGCGTTTGGGGACTTGTTCTTTGGGTTAGCTGTGGTCTGATCTGCGGCAAGCTCCTGCCGCAGGAAGGGTTTCCCTCAGGACAGCTGATAGACGTGGGTGAACAGGCCGTGACAGGTGGGTGCTCTCAGGAAATGAGGAGGAAACAACAGGCTCTTGTAGGGAGCAGGGTTAAAAAGCAAACCTCTGCACGGGCACGGCTTCCCCTTTCTGCTGTCTCCTCAGTATGGATAGAGAGTAAAGAGCAATTAGATAAACTAAATTAATAACATGTGCTTGACTGCCGCAGGGGGTCTGTCTGCACACTGGTGCTGGAGGAGCACAGCGCTGTGCTCAGGTGGCCAGACTTCTTAATCTGTGATTTCTCTGGTGAAAAAGGAAAACACAGTGATGCTGATGTCTTTCAGTTGTTTAATAAAGTTTCAGCTAGCTTACAGAAAAAGAAAGTAAAAATATGTACTATAACAAATCTGCTTCAAAGCACTTGAATTTGACATTTTCTTCAATTTTTATAATAATGTATTTTCATAGATATTGAATTGAAATGTGGGGAACAATTGTGAGTGATGTGAAAGCCCGACCCCTTGTGCTTGTAACGCTTGCTTGCCATCTGCACGCGGGGAAAGCCCAAAAGAACGCCGAATTGTGTGAGGGAAAGGAGGACTGAGTTATATATGAAAGGAAGATGAGTTCACTAACAGAGTTGTAGGCTGGCATCTGATTTTGTTTTTACAGCTGCCAGTCAGTTGCAGTTCCTAAATCCAGTGGATTTACCTACTGTAAAGAAAGAGTTGTCAGATCCAGATCAGAACTTATTCCTGAAAAGTCCTCAGAGCTGAGAAGATGCCGTATTATGTTAGTGACAGATACAGCGATGCTGTATTTCTGTCTTTATAAAGGACAGATGTTGTCCTCCAGGTGTGTAATGAGGAACCTGGTCAGATGATTGCGTACTTCTTTGTCCAAAGGGTCAGAAGGCAATGTAAGTCAGGATTCTGAGACTCTGATTTCAGAGCTTAGTTTGACCCAAGGTTATACAATATACCTGATTTTTTTTTCCCCTCTAGAACTGTAATTATTTGAAAAAAGTACCTAATATGTCTCCTTATAAATGGAAAATTCATTTAAAAAAAAAGAAAAAAAAGTTGAAGACAACCCATGAGCTTTGATTTTGGATAGAGAGAAAACAGGACAAGAAATCAGACCTAATGCCTACAAGTCCTCATAGGGTTCTAAGGATCGACAGACACTCAGCAGTATACAAAGTAACACCCGTAAAACCATTTTTAAGTGATGAGCTAACTTTATAAATTGAGTAAAATTAGTAAGAATCTGTAAAATTAGAAGGCATCTTAGGTGAGCAGCTGGAATATGCTGGTTGGAAGGTTTCAGGAGCAGGATGGAGAGCTGTCTGTATGAGCTCTCCTGGGACGCAGGCTGCACGGGGGAGTGAGCAGATGCATGAAGGGCGATTCAGCATCCTGCGCCGCGGACTGCTCTGCTCGTTATCCGGAGCGCATTAGAGACGACAGAACTGTTTGCCTTGCATGAGCTCATGAGCTGGAGGGCTGCCTTTCCGCGTGTAAGGGTGGGGAAGGCATGCAAAGTATTTAGAGTATGCGTCGATGCACGTCCTGTAGACCGGGCTCTGCGTACTACCGCAAGGAAAAGTTGAGAATTGCTTTTCAGAACAAAAAAATATGTTTATTTCCTTTTCCAAGGTCAATTTTTTTCTTCAAGCTTCTTTTACTCCACCTTCTATCATGTGGGTAGCTGCTTTACAATAGACAAAGTCAAACTAAAACCTTGAAAAATAGAAAAGCCGCACTGAAATTATGAAGCCTCAAAGATCACATTTTGGGGAGGCATTTTTGTTCACTTACTAAATTTTTGTCCTTTAATGGTGTTACTTTTAAAAAACATTGTCTCTGCACACCTGAAAATCAAAAAGTAATTTTCAAAATGGACCTAGAGATTGTCATATTTTTATCTGTAGCTTTAAGAAAAATACCAAATATTGTGACATTTAAGATGAAGCCCAAACAGCTGGGAAAGCAGTACTGCCTGCGTTTGGTCCAGAAGATCGTACTGATGGTAACATCTGTAGGAGTTAGAGCATACGTGATACCCAGCAGAGATGTTTCTGACTTACTGTCCGGACGGACTGCGGATGCAGTTCTGTCTGTCAATCTGATGTGTGGTTTGAGAAACTTCAGAATGAATATTATTGCCTAATCTGGGGCACTTAACCTAAAAATGGGAGTTTTAATTGTCTGTATCACCGTACAGTATTTTGTGGTACATTGCATGGAACGATCACAATTACTTTGATCCTGCGGTATGAAGATGTAATTAATGTTCTGGGTGTCTTTATGAAGACATGAAATAACAGATCCGTTGCGTATCCTAGAATAAAACCCTTAGCTTATTTTAAAGAAGGGAAGTGAGTAATCTCTTAAGGCTGGTACTTTGCAACTGCAGCTGATGTAGCTAAGGTGAGTGCTTGAAAAGTAGCTCCTGCACTCTAACAACAATTCCTTGTTAAAGACATTTTCATAAGAACCTTTATTAGTGGTGCCTGCCTGAGTAGCAAAAATATATTACCACTAAACACCTTAATGACTCCGTTGGGCAAATACATATTTTAAAGTCATTACCCAGCCATTTAGAGGTCCAGCTGGGTTCCAAACTGCACATTCAAAGCCCAAGCATATTTTAAAGAGAGACTTTATGAACATCAACTGATGTAATTGCGCAGTTCCCAGAGGCAGCAGATGTGAAAGTTGGTGTTTCCAGTCCCAGGGCCATCAGGAACATTTTCCCTTAGTTTTACTTTTGATTTGTGTGGTTTTTTAGCACCCAGAGCTATTTTTGGCTGGAAGGGACCTGGACGCTCACAAACAAAAGCCAGAAGGTGTGCTTGGGTTGCTCGGTGGATCGCAGAAAGGTGAGAGCTGCAGGGTTCAGATGTGGTCCTGCGTGCCAGTCCATTTCAGTAGCGTAAAATAACATTTGTATTTCTTCCAAAGCCTGAAACTGAGTGGGTTTCCTGCAGCCTGGAAAAAGCTTTCATTCAGCTTTGTGAAGAGCTACTCTTAAGACTTTCTTCTATCAAAAAGGTTGGTACAGGGGCCGTTAGCTGTCAGACACGCGCGTGAGGTAAGGGCTTTCAGTAATAATGGTCTAATTGGGTTAGAATCTAACCCAGCTGTGGTGAATCTTCAACCAGGGGCTGTTTCAATTAGGAGCCACCCTGTGCCTGAGGACTGAGTTAGGGAGTTACTCAGTTCAGCGCAGACTTCCTCAGCTTTCTCCTGGCCCAAACCTGAACAGGCTGGGCAAGGCAAAGACCATCCCAAACAAACCACACAGGTAAAACGTTTGAAAGGAAAATGTCTCCCCAAAAAACTTGAAAATAATGATGAACTATTTGCTAGAAAACAAAGGAAACGCAAAAGCTTTTAGTTACTTTTTCAGTCAGCTGGAACGGGTGACTGAAACTTCTCCTTTCAGGAGCTGTACAACTAGATAGTATTTGCCCAGCATCACACTTTTTTTTTTTTTTTTTCCAGTAATAAAAAAGCATCGCTGTTTCCCATATAAACTCACTTAGGATCCAACTGCTTCCATCAAAGTTGATTATAAAACTCATAATGAATGCAATAGCATCAGGATCAGGCCCTTAAAAATGAAAAATCAAAGTATTCAAACAAAACCCTTTGCTGTTCAGACTGGAGTTGTGCCTATTATCATGCCTATTGTCCCTGCTCCTTGCAGGGGGGTTGGACTGGATGACCTTTGAAGGTCCCTTCCAACCCTAACCATTCTATGATTCTATGATTCTATGCTGTTGGAACTAAAATTTAACGAGACAAAGCACCAAAGACAACAAAGCTTAATTCACATAATAGATAATATATTGCAAGACAACAATTTTCATTATTCCTTCCCCAGAGACTTCTTAGCTTATCTGTCACAACAGCATTTGGAGGAGTGTTTCACATATTTCTAAAAAACATTATTTGCCCTTGGCTGGAATGAAATTGGTCATTGCAAATGCCCTTGAATAAACCCTCGTCCCAACTCAGAAAACTATGAAAGCAGGTATTTAATTCTAAGTGTGTATATATATAATATGACTACAAAATAATCTCAGCATGCGATTATATGCTATCCAGAATTGCGGCCAGTCACACAGAGAGAGTCACATCGCTCACATAAAATATCCTGAGGATTTTGCCTGAATAGGCTCAGTGCTCTGAGGGAGGCTCTGGTGAATGTGGTGAGTGCTTTGGCACTGACAGAAACCCCGTGCTTTCCGACCTGCCTTTTGTGCCATGCGCTCCTGTGTTAGCGGGAAGTACCGGAGCCATTTCAGCATCGTGGCATCCTTGCTGTGGTGATTCCTGAGTTATGTTAGCTCTCTCCAGTTCTTCTAGCACTACTGCATTAAGTGCCACAGATGTCATTTGCAAGAAGATCACGCTCCAGAAAAAAAGACGACTCTTGAGATTGTTTTTAGCATCCCCAGTTTTAGGGCATTGTGTGAACAGGGCATTTTATAGAAAATTCCTATCTGTCTCATCACTGGATTGCTTATTACTTTCCATGTTGAGTTAATTATTTTATTAGCAGTTTGTAGAGGGGAGTTTATAATTTCCTATTAGTATTAAGGGTGAAAATCTGCTATTCAGCTTGTGCATCTAAAATGTGTTTGACATCATCTGGTTAATAAAATCTATGTGTTAGAAGGCTTTTAATGAAAGCAGCGGTATGCCACGTAATGTAAGTATTTACATATATGTGAAGGTTTAGGGAACTTACCATTAGAAGTGATCAAATAAGATAATTTCATTTTTTCTCTTTTTAAAATTAGCTATTTTGCAAAAAGCATTGGTAACTGTTTCAAGCATTTGGACCAGATTGTGTTATGTCAGGAAGTCATACCTGGAGTTTCTGTTTCAAAAGGTTTACATGTTCCATTGTTAGAGTTTTTGAAGCGAAGCATTTAGCGCTTCTGGTTGCTGAGGCCGGTGGAGACTGTTGGCCCTTCTCCCGAGCCCAGGAGGAGTTGACACCACGCCCAGACTCTGAAGCAGCCCCTCTTCTGCAGAGCTTAATTTATTACTTGGACATAAGACTTGCTCTGTGGCCTACCCAAGGAATCAAGGCTCCCTGCAGATTCACTCCTCCTTAGGTAGGAATAATCTGGCTGCCTCCCAGTCAGGTCTTGATAATTGATCTCTCTGCAGTTTTCTTAGAAGGGCAGCACATGCTACTGCCCTTAGGTTTAGGCTTGTAAAACTATGAAATTTGCAGGTAGTAGTCCTCTGCTTTCATATATCATACGCTGAAATTCTTGAGAAAATGAATTAAATGTGTTCCTGGTCCTTGCAATTGGATTTTTGGGGCTGGTAGGTCAGTTTTGGGTAAGGCCTTACAGAAAAATGAGAAAAATGCTTGAAGAGCCAAGCACAGGGTGGCCGAGGGAGCGGAGAAAGCTGATCGTTGTTTTCAAAGACACCCTATATGCAGAAAGCTGATCTGTCTCACATACGTACATTTGTGTTTTGCTGAAAAGTTGCCTTGAGTTTAGGAGGCTGTCTAGTGAAAACAGAGGGAGGCATATGGTTCCCCTCATCAGGCTACTGCTACTGTAGTTTAGGCGCAACGCCTGGCGTGCATCCAGCCGGCTTGGGCACGTGAGCCTGTCAAAGCGTGGATGTGCTCCATCGCAATAAGCCAGAGGAATGTCAGGGAGAAGGAAACGCTCGCTTTGCCTTCCTCTGAGGACCTGATCTAGTCATTGTGGGAGGAGGCTTCCTGCAGATTTTGTATGCATCAGGCGCTGTATTTCAGGACGGCTTATCCCTCAGGAATGAATTCTGTCTTCAGGTTGCCTTGGGAAATGGGAGCTCGATCGTGTAGTCAACCTTGCACCTGCAGATCTGAAAGCAGTTTTGTGAAGCGCCACCAAGTATCTCCAACATAGATATAAGTAATTCCTCTGTCTCCGGTTATCAAGACAGCAAAAGTCTTGTCTGCTCTTTTGAATATGAGAGAAAAATGGGCTATCAGTATCTTGAAGGATGGAGACAGGGATAGTTTTTGTTTCCCGTGGGTAACAGCAAGAAAGAGGTAGTACTGTATGTCGCATGCTGTCCTGTTATATCTTTTTAACCCTTCACTTTATGTTGGTATGGTTAGAATTACCAGGAATTCTGATATTATCTAGATGGTTACACAAATTTAAGTTATTGCGCCTGTGGAATCTCTGCTCAATATGATCTTGTTTTAGATCCAGAGAGTGGAGATTTTAATAGCTTGCCTTTAATACTTCTAATAAATCACAAGTTGAAATGACTAGTTTACCTCATAGAAAGATGTGAATCGCTCATCGCTGCTTCTTCCAAGAGTTGTCTCAGTTATTCTGAATTTGGAAATATTTCCAGTCTGCTGGAAATGCTTTCTGAATTGCTAGATTACCCGTCCACATTTCTGCTGTGAAGGCCAGCTCAGGATTCATTTAATTCTAAGACCGTAGTATTTTTCTGCTAAGTACTCGTCCGTCTGCGAGGTTTGCTGTTTGTGACATTGAGTTTATTGTTGGGGTGCTGCCTGTTTCATGTGCGTCCACATGTTTGCTTCGAAGGAATTAGTTCAAATAAAGGACTAAAAAGTTCTGTGAAACAAATGACCTACATACGAGTGATGATGGACTCACCGTCTAAGAATGTCAGCTACAAGCAGAAACCATTTTGCGGAACGCCTGTCTTGTCAGTAAGTGCTTATGAAGTCCTTCAGGTATCCCTTTAAGGGCCGTATAAAATAGGTAATTTTTAAGCTCAGGTTAGAGCCCCTGTTCTTTGTGGTGTAGGAGTTGGTTGCTAATCCTAGCCGAGCCTTCCACAAGCATTTAGGTTGGAAAAAGACCCTTAAGATCATCAAGCCCAAACCAAGGTAGTCCACAAATACAGAAACCAAATGAATTTCGGTGCAAGAAAAAAACTCCGTATTTTTCAAAAGGAATTGGCTGAGAGAGAAAAGCCATTTATTCTCAGACTTCCAAAGGCTGTTGCAAAGGGGTGGCTCTTAAAGAGAAGAAACTAAATAAATACTCAAAGATGTGGTTTAATTCTGCAGTAATTCTTATCATTGAGAAACACAAGAGAAGGAAAAAAAGGTCACTGAGTCACGTATTGTTTTCAAGCCCTAGAAGAGCAATGAAGTGATGTAAACCAGAAGAATGGGGAAGAAATTGAGCAGGCTTTCGGGGAGGAAGATTTAACTTCGCCATGTGATTGAACATAAAGAACGGCAGGAACGTGAGGGAGTGGAGCTGGAGCTGTAATCCTTGTGGGGCCGTTTGCTCCCTGTGTGACCTTGGATAATCAGCTTGGTCTCTGGGAGCTTCGGTAAATGCAAATAGGCAAAAAGCAGGCTCTAACACCGTGCTGCCACTTAACTGCAATTTCTACAGTAATCTACCAAAGAGAGAAGAGAAGGAAGCTGAGCCTTCCAGCACCCCGACAAAAAAAAACAAGAGCCACTGAAAGAAAATGTTTCTTATTACCCTCCTCTGTACTTCAGTCAGGTAAATATTCCAAATAAATGAAGGGCTGGAATGTTCTAGAAGGAAGCATGTATAAATACGATTGCAGAACCAAAGTCTAAACATTAAGCAGCAAATAAATCAGAGTGCTGTTTACTTCAGAATTTGATGTTGACTGCTCCCAGTAACCAGATGTGAGTTCTACCGGCTAGCGTGAAAAACCAGAACTCCCAAACTGCGACTAACCCGTCCTGTCAAATGTCTCAAAAAACATCCACAGGCTTGCTGACTGACTGACTAGAAATATTTTTTTGATCTGCAGACTTCCTGAACTTCAGTGAATGCAAGAATAGGAGTCATGACTTGCATACAAATGGTGTAGCCTGATCCTACTCATTGACAGTTGACACCTGAAAACTGCAGTGCCCTCTTTGATTTCCCTTCAGAAAGTCTCAATCGACGTTTCAGAGGGAACCAGCAAAAACTAAATGAAGAGAATAAGCCTTGCTGCCATCTCATTTGCTTATTTTATGGCTTTTCCTATGGTTACGCACTGGCTGAGCATGGCCACCTCAACTTATCGTCAGGATAGGGCACAGTATGGGCTGCCCAGAATGGGACTCTAAGAAGGTAGGCAGGCTCTGCCGAATATTGAATCCATCAGCACTGCCCATCAGAGCCAATAGCACTGTTGCTCAAGCTTAAAATTACCTTGCTGAGGCTGAGGGAAAAGATAAGCATTGCAACCACAATCCTGAAGTAATGTCAGCTTTTCTTTGTTTTGTATTTACTGATGTTTAATGGCTGATGGCTGACGTTTTCCATATTTTTGTAAAAGATGTTTTCCTCGGGTCATTGCCTCATTCATTTTCTGAAGGACCATTTTACTCCACATCAAACAGCCAGGAAAAATCCCAGTCTTTGGTCTATTGTAAGGTTTTTAACCTGTTCTTCTTCACTGAAGGGTGTCCACGCAATTCATTGGCTTTGGCAGTGCAACCAAACAAAGACGATCCCATCTCCTAGTACTTAATCCCATGAGTGACAAGTGGCAGAGGAGAAGGTGGTAATGTGAAGGAAACCTCTGAACCTGACTTCATCACTAATAGGAATTGTGTAACAACATCTTTGGGAGCAGCATAAGGTGGGAATTTTCCCTGTTTATCCTTTTTCATGTGATGGTGGAAGATTATTTCTTATGATGCTCAGATCTGTACATCTTCTGGAAAGGCAAATTGTGCGAGGCTGTGATGCTGTCCAGAATACCTACTGGGAGAGCTGGTCACTTGTTTGTGTGTGTGAATACTTAACTTTGTACAGCGTCTGCCTGCCAGCAGCAAAATGGGGCAGATCATTAACATAAATCTCGGAAAATAGGATTAGGGAGGTGTTGATGGCATTACCTAAATGGCAGTACAATGGAATGCAGCTCTTTTTTAAAGCATTATATTAGCAGGCATTACCTAGTTTACTGGAAATGTGTATTCCTAGCTCATTTATAACCAAGGAAACCAATTGCATTTGCCTTTTCACTTCTCTAAGAAATTATGGCATTAGAGAGGGATATTGAATGAACAGAGTTCTGTGGAATTGGTTTATAAAGAGTTTGTTCAAATGGCAATCTAGGAAAGCAGTAAATAGAGAATTATAGTAAAGCATCATCACCGGTTCCTTTTTATCCTCTGACGTGCCACTAATATATAGGGTTGATTATGATCTGTAATCTAATTTACTCACTTCTCTTGCTTTGAAATTGGGGAACCAGCCTCTTAACTCAAACACTTCACATCTTCAGTGTAAATAGTTCAGATTTATACTTGCATAACACATCAAAAAACTCTGATCTCACTGTGGTTTTCTCCATTTCCTGAAATTTCAAGTGCATTAAAATCTTAGTTACTTCCAGAAGTACTTTATTTGAGTAATACAAACTAATTTGTCTGCATTAATTCAGTTTGTTGTCAAGAATTGTTTTACTGATAATTATGAAAACATACAATTTAAATGTATAATATATTTAGATTATTATGAAAAATAAGTGTGAGAAATAAGGGAGCAGTAGCTCTAAATTAGCCAAAACCAGTTTCTTAATGGGAAGGCAGGCAGTGTTTACACTTTTCATTTGTTCCCAGGCAGACCTAATGCTCTGTGTCTGCCCACGTCTCTTCCTCGGTTCCCAGTTCAAGCACTTTGCACTGGAGTCTTGTCTGTGACCTGAAACTCCTGGGAAACTGGCCGTCTCCCTTCCTAGTGACATCAAATCCTTCTTTAAAACTTCCCGTTAGAACAAAAGTATTCAGTCACCCGCTGAAATGGGTTATGGCAGTGATAACCCAGCATCCCACGGTTGAGGCTTTCTAGTTTTCTTTTCCAGCTATGAATGCTTAGATGGTTGGCAAGGAGCTCCCCAGAAACTCGGCAACAGGACTGATTGTGGCTGGAGTGCATCAATCCTACCAGAAAGGATCCAGTGCTGGTGGTGTGGCAGCGCAAAGGATGGAGATTTGAACGGCAGCCACTTCAGTGATCTGACATCACTTGCTGGGGAGTAGAGCACAGCACAGCAGATGGCTACTTCAGTGCTTTCATCCTCGTGGTTTAAATTTTCCGTAATTCACATGTGAAACCAGACTTTCTCAACTCCAGCAAGGTTCTGCGTTTACGCACTTCATAACTGTGACCCAGCATAGTGTAGTTGGTGAAGCACTGGGCCCAGGCAAGTTTGGGAAGACAAGGATGGAGAGGCACTGAAGGACAGTCTAGGCTCGCTCACAGATCCTGCAGCAGATACACCAGTCTTCACTCACGTCAAATGGTTTCAATGACTTGAACTTCAGGTTCTTCCCTTTAATTTCAGTAGAAGTGTTTCCCCGAACAAGGACTCCATGATTTGATTTCCTTCACTGCCATTTAATCAGCTTGATAGTCACCCACCACTTTTGGAGGGATTTGAGGGAAGGAGTGCTCTCATCCTTTCATTGTTGTTGAATATAGTCACATGAAGAACCTAAATATAAACAGATGTCCATTTTTCAAAAGTCAGCATATTGCTGAAATTTAATATTTTTGTTAGCGTCACTGACAGAAATTTTATTGCAGAACATTCAATCTCTGGTTTGTGTTCAAACGATATTAAGAGATTGTTGCTGCACTGAAATTTGGAGGGTTTTCAATAAGATCATTCTGCAGCATTTACTTATTTATTTATTTAGTGTCCGGACTGGCAGAAACTGGAATTACGGAGTTCCTTTGGCTACTGCTACTCACCTTGGGGAATGGGGTGGGGTGAGCCGCCCGTGGTTTGTCTTCTCCTTTCCTGTTGCGCAGAGAGCAAGATGGCTGTGCCTAATTGTCTTCTCCTTTTCATCAGATCTGTGGAGGAAGCCAGAGGGTTTAAATCAGGTCCTTGAAGCATAACCAAGGGATGTCTTGAGTGAGAGGGTGGCTAGATGATGCGTCTTGGCAATGCGTGGTCTTTTTGGCAGGGCAAGGGCGGTATCTGTAGGGACTGGGTTCCTCTTCCAGAGTAGGAGCACAGGGAAAGTGTGAGCAAAGGGAACCATGAAGAAATACCAAATTCTTTCAGATATCGTACAGGTTCACTAGTTACTGGTTCAGCAAAGCAATATTTAAATACTGAGTAAGTCAAAGCCAACATGTCTGCTTTCATGTATGTGTATCAGTTTGCTGAGGGGGTTATCCACCAGAATGGGTTTGAGTAGCTCCTGTTAAAATTAGTGTTAGTTATCTAGAAAAATATTTTCTGTCATTTCTACAGCATATTTACAGTGTCCTCATTTTAAAGAAAAAACTTGAAACTTTTTCCAAGTGGTAGATAATAGCTAAGTTGGAAAGTTTAACTTAAAAATGTCAAAGGTCCTGTTGTCTGGGGAGAGCAGATTTTGCTGCAGAAATCTGCATTTGGCAAGATGGAAAGTTCTTACGGTTAGCTGGGTTGACACGTTTCGCCCTTCTGTGACTCCAGTTCTGTTTTCTTTTGAGGTGGGAGCTGGGAACAGAGAGAAGATGCAGCACATGCAGGAGGAAGGTGAACTTAGTAAATGGAAAGCCTTGCTTTTCCTTACTACAGTAAAACATTATCTTGATGGAAACAGTGTACGTTAGTCACTGGGAAATTAAAGAAGATATTTGGAAAATGTTGGTTCTGTTCTATGAAAATCAGTGTAGAAGTCATCAGTGGATGAAGTCTCCTTGGGGTATTGCAGGAACACTGGACAAAATCCAGTTTAAAATTAGGTCAGCTCATACTTGCAGTAATATCCAAACTATGGGGTTAGTTTTTCCTGCCTAAACCAGCTGCAGATAGAATGGATGCTGTGTCTGCTGCGTGAACATGAAGATTTGTGTGCAGTGCTCCTTCTCAAGAATTCTTGCTCTTAAAAGCTACACCTGTTTCGAAGACCCAGATGCCAATTTTGTCGTGCTTTCTCAGTCTGAATGCTGTTTCACTCTGAGCATAAATCTACTTGGATCACAAGGTTACCTTGTCAGATGCGGTGCTACCGAATGTCAGGGAGCAGGAGACTCAGCCTGGCTGGGTGCTCGTTTGGCTCTCGTCACAGAACTATGTGAATGTCTCAGCGATTTTAATTAATTTATCCTGGTTTTGTGGTTTGCAATTTGTAGAACACAGCTGGTTACTGTTTTGTCCAATGCGATACAGCAGTCTTAGCTATGGCAGGATCTAATAGGAAGCATCCTGCCTAAAATGCTATTAATTCTTTTCTTATCCATCATTCCTGATGCCAGTAAAGGAGAAGATAAATGTCATGAGTAATTTAACTCTTAACACCATAAATGAGTTTTTGGTTGAAACACTGACGAGAAAGAGTTCTATCTTACCAATGTGGTAACCGTTTTGGAAATTACTCTGAAACCATCTCAACAGCTTTCAGTGTAAATACAAAAGGAAAATGTTGTTAATTGCTCATCTTTTGTTGTTAGCTATCCTGAACTGTGCATATTGGATCATATATGACACCAGCAGGCATCCTTCGTCCTATTTCTGGTACTGCTACATTGTGCCAAACCACACGTCAGTACCATCGCCGCCGTGTCCACAGTCACCGCCAAAATGGAAGAGATTGGCTTTCAGTGGAAATAAAACACGAGATCAGGAATTATTTTCTGACTCCAATTATCTTCTACCATGCTTAGCTCAGCTGAAATACGTTTGGTTCACATCTCATTCCCATGAGCCACCCTTATTGTCTTTTGAAGGACTCGCAGCCAACGCTAACAAGATTCTGTGGGAACTTTCTGCGACTCTGTATTTGCTCCCACTGCAGAGTGGAATCATGGCCTTGTGCTTATAGAGATGTTTGCAAATGGAAATGGACACCTAGCATCAGTAAAAGAATCTGACCAAACACATAGAGACTGGAGATTCAAGAGAGATGGAAAAGATTTGGAAGATAAAGCAATTTAAATGACTATATATATATTGTAAAATGCAGTTAAATGGCTGCACATCTGCATCTGGTCTTCTACCAGTTCTGCTTTTTTTCTGGAGTTTATACAGATAAGTCTGTCTATAGGACCTTCCATCTGCATTCTCACCATCTCTTTCAGAACCAAGATGATTGCTCTCGATTGCTGTGAATTCCCTTGTTACTATAAAGTCTATTTATTTTTGAAATGGAGAGACAGCCTAGGTATGAGTCTTCTGTGCTCTACAAGTAGCGCACACAAATCTAGCTAGAACTCACTGTTAGAACTGCTCTGGGATAAGAAATACCAGCTAGAGCAGCGCGGTGCGGGTTCCTGGTTCTCCATCCCATATAACAAGCTGTGCTACTCCGCATTATTTCCTTGGTGGCAGAACTTAAAGCTTGGAAGGTGTTCCAATCAGGATAAGGGCTGTCTTTCATAACGAAAGAACCGAAACAGTTTTCCTGCCGCATCTGTGCATCCCAGGGCAGTGCAAATTCTGATTCAGGCCCTTGTGCACTGTAAATGTCCTAATGTTCAATATCACGCAGCGTGTCTGTGGCAGATATCTGTCTGCAGCAGTTCCCAGTTGTAACTAATACATCTTCCTGTTTAATACAGTCCATAGTCAAGGAAAATACCTCCAGATGTTTTGAGTTCTCTTGCGTCTTCACTGGAGTTCTCAAGAGTATGCTGTTAATTCACAATGTGATTTTGTTCTGCATTGGTGTTGCGTAGGAGCTGGTCGGTGTACAGGCAATAAGCTCTGGAATGGCTGAAGCGTTAGCACATGTGAGGTTTATCTAGCATAAGTGCTCGGTAGGGTCAGCGTCCCCGAGTATATTAGAACAGAAGCTCACTAGTCTTCCAGAGAGCTACCGAATTAAAAATATTTATTTCATCAGTGATCTCCTTCTCGGAATCTATCGGAATAGGTCATTTGCTTGGCAACATCTCTTGTCCGGTAATTACTAGTTCCAGAAGAAGAGCAGCTAATGCAAGGTGAGAGCTGCTGTGTTTTTTTGGTTTTGTTGTCCTTCAAAGACACAGCCATTGCCCTAGATGGAGTTTTGCAGTTCCCTTGCAATGCCAGTAGTGCCAGTTCATGTCTGCGCTCCTGTTTCACTGCAGAGGATTGTAGAATTTAGGAGAATGCCACATAAAAGAGAGTATTGAGTGAGGAGGGGTATTTAACTGCTTGTATTAGCCCGAGTATTGAATAACAGTGCAAAACCCTCTTGTGTTTCCCATTAAGAGAAGCAGTGGTTTTTTTTTTTTTTTTCCCCCTAAATCCTTGATTACTCGCTATGGATTGGGCATCACATTGAGTAGGGTGCTTAAAGGGCTTAACCAGCTTATTTTCACCGGGAGAGCAGGCAGTCATTCGGGAAGGGGGAGGGTGAGCTGCTGAAAGCTTGTATGTATGTATGGTTTTAAAGTGTTTGAGCCAGTACAGAACGGTTTCAATGGAAAATGGATAATGGTTAACATCAGCTTTTGTACAGCTGCTTTTTGGCTAACAGAGAAGTAATTTATATTTGAAGTCTGTGAGTGTGATTCATTATTTTTCACAATAGTGTTTTGCTGAAGTTTCCCCTCCTTTCCTCCCAGATTCTTCACAGTTAGTAAAGCCACCTCTGCTATTTCAGCATAGACCGTTTTTGCCTCTGCTAGGTCTGTACCAGGTGAACCCTAAATCACAGACTGTGCTTGCCCTCCTTTTTTGGATAATATTTGTGAATAGCTCACATATTTGGCTGCAGTCCTACTGCAGAACTTGAAAGGAATCCCGCATTACTCTGCTGCATTGACTCCAACTTGAGGTAGGGGTGGGGAGAACAGCTTTAGCAAATTTTGAGGGACCTGTATTAATGCGTGTCCCTCTTCCTGTGCCGTGTTAACAAGCATTAATTGATACAGGCATTTAAAAATGACTTGCACATTTAAACATTCCCTCTCCCCTCAATTGCTTTGGGAAGAATGAGTGTAACTAGGCTGGACATGGTTTATTAGCTTAGCTTTCTTGAGGGTTTGGAAACGTTTTTGCAATGTCCCACATCTTCACTAAAATTCTGTGATGTTTTGTGTCCAGTAGCCTGGCTGCGTGGACACAAAGCCAGGGGCTCATTTGCCTCACACATTCATTGTAAGGTGATTATAAAATTGTGGCTTTAATACCTTAAAATTTCATTTCACAAAAGTGATGAGCTTTATTGTTTCAGATCTCTGAAATGGTTCTGATACTTTCATGCATTGGTAACTTTTGGCTACTGTGGTGTGGAAATCAAAAAGTGAAGCTTTAAACAAACGTGCTCTGTATTGCTCCCCTATGATGGTAACGATTATGATTCAAGAGGATTTTATAGTTTTGGAGGATGTACTGAACTACCAGGTGATCATCCTGATATTTCCAGTATTAGAGATTCATGGTTTGACCTCCAGCATCCGATTAAGACATTTATACTGAGATAGCTCAAGGGTGAATCTAAGGGTGATAGAAACTAAGGTGTTTCAGAGTGTGTACGACGCTTTGCAGTAGTTGCAGCGTATTTCATTATTTATGAGTAATTTCCTTATAAACTAGGAAAACAATGAACGGCAACCTTTATATCAACAGCCTGAACCCCAAATAGATGTGTTCGATGTTACCTAGGCATTTGAGGCAGCAGTTACTGTATGGGTTGGGGTTAGTATAATGGTGATAATATTTCCAGAAAGATTTTTAAGTGTTAGTACTTACATCACCCCTATCACAGCTGTACACTGGTCAAGCTGAAGATGCTTTTCATACACAATTTTGGTGACAGAAAGCTATATATTGTCATTATACTTTCTGCAGTCCAGAGCTAGAGATGGGATTTGCCAAACTGTGAAATTTCAGAATTTACTGCCTCCCAGAGACAAAAGCTGACCTGTCAGAAATATTATTACAAATAAGAGCTAATGCTCCTTGGTGCAATTTTCTGGGACAGAGTTCAGCCAGGTGCAAGAAGATCTTCTTTTTCATTTTGAACTCTGAACATATGTGTATCTAGGACTGCTCTTGAATATTTACATTTCTTTGGGGAGAAGCCACAATGTGAGGTTTATTCATGCAGAAACTGCAGTGAGCTGTTTGTATTAACGGGAACAGTTTCCTTGATGGTAAACAACAGCATCTCAAAGTTTACTGTACAACAGGAAAAATATTTGAACAGAAGCTACTGCTTCTGCAGTATCTATTATAAGCTAACTATACTGCTGCAGTATCTATTATAAGTAGGCACTACGGAAGGAGTCAGTCAATAAACACAGGGAGGCTCGTGCACTCTGCGAGACCCTAGGTTAGGAAACCGGACCCTTTAAAAGAGAACAGGGACTTGATTCAGTTTGCCCCAGTGCCAGTCTCCAGTGGTGGAGATTCTGCAGTCTCCATAAGTAAATGCTGCATAATTATTCCTTCCAGTGGAAATTTTTCCGTGCAGTATAATATAAATCTTCTTTGGCACAACATTACCTCCTGTCCGGTTCACAGTGCACACAGGAACACTTTTATTCCCTTCTGTACTTTATTTCTACTTAGAGACCGTCATCCCCTCTGGTTTTTCTGAACAGCACCGTGATTTGAATCTTTGGTTGTGCTTTCTGGAGCACTGCTTGCTCATGCTCTCCTTCAGGCAGCCTTCACACGGACCTGTGTCCAGAAGTGGATGCAGTGCCCTGGCTGAATGGTAGACTGACATGATTTGCAGACTACCTTCTGGTTTATACCTGCTCGTACAATACTTGCTGATTTTTTGTCAGTTCCCCCTTTTGACGTCTCTCGTTAAATGAGATCCGCTGTCACAGCTTCAGATTCCTCGTTTAATTACTACCTCCCCGTGAGTTACTCAGCCTGTGTTTGTGCAGGTGGTTATTCGGTCATAAATGTAGGGATATCGCACCAATCCCTATTACAATTCATCCTGCCTTTTCAGACCCTTCCTCAGGCTGTCAACATCTTTTTTGAGCTCTAGTCCTTCCCTCCAATATTCTTACTGCCTTTCCCAGCTTGGTGTTACCACCTCTCTATGCCATCATCTACTTCGTGCACGAAAATATATGCTGGAACCATACCTAGGAAAGATCTTGCAGATTCTCACCCAATACACGCCAAACCCCAGCCAGTGAACTACTGTGTATAGTTTTCGAACCCATTTTGCACATCTCTTACAGCAGTTTCTTCTAGATGGCTTTTTCCTAGCTTGAAGAAGTGTCAAACACCTTAGAAAAGCCAGGCTTTTATTTTACAGCCACTGCTTCTCCTGCACGCAGAGCCTGTTTGTAGAAGGAAATTAAATGTGTTTGACAAGATCTTTATCTTGACAGATCCGTACTGGTTGCTACTGCTGCCCTGATTATTTGATGGGTGTTTAGCAACAGCGGGTTTGAATTCTTGCAGAATTTTTCCAGGAAACAAAACTGAGTTGAGTCGTTCAGCATCTCTCCACTCCTTGTTCTGCACCTTGCAGCTCAGAAACTGTTTGTCCCTTTCTAGTTTTCTGTCATCTGACACACCCTCCCTAATTCTCAAAGATAACAACCACTCTGAGATTGCCTCAGTAATTCCTGCATGTGCCCGGGGCTGAGTCCATTGAGCCCGCGTGCTCTAGGCGCCCCAGGATTATCCAGGGCGATGTGACCTGTGTTGACCACTTGAAAGTCCGATGGCAAAACCTACATCATCATAATCTCTTTCCATCTGTCCCAGAACAGCAAACTCTCAGGGAGAATGTGGGGGATGAGAGGAGGAAGTTGCCACACACTTTGTCTAGTGTATCTAGTTCTATTTATTCCATGTCATGATAATCTAGCAAAATTTGTAGGCAGAAGGGCACATCAAATTGGAAAGTACTCTAAATAAAATTTTAAAAAAGAAAAATTAGAAGCAAAGTTACTAAGAAATCTTGAGTCTCAGCAGTGATAATTATAGCCTTTTGTATAAGAATTGTCTTAAAAAGCAATGTAATGTGAAGCCAGATCTCCAAACACTGAGTATTTAGGACTTTATCTGCTACCAGAGGGAAAGCAGCTTTCAAGTTAACTGACTAAGCTCCAGGTCACTGGCATCCCAGTGAAAACACTCTTCTAACAAACATTCATGTTTTTAACTCATGTTTATGAGATCTTAGGGAATAAATATCTTTGATGAGTATGTAAATAAAAGCACAGCATGTTTTAACTAATCCTTAAGAATTTATTTGCCTATTAAAGGACTGGCAGGGGGCCATAGAAATACACTTAGGACATTTTAGATCCAATAATAGCGATATTAATATATAAATAAGTACAAGTCTCTGCTTGTATTTCAGAAACACTCATACCTCCATAATAGGTTTTTTTTTTACTTGGTTCAGTCTTTAAGTGTCTTTAATCTGGCTCAGAACATACTGATATGTGTTTCCTAAGGGATGGTGACAGTCGGTGTGGGGCTGACTTTTAGCTGCTGCTTGTTTCTGCAGCGGCTCCTCAGGTGGTCATTTCTTGGAGTTGCTCCAGAGCAAAGAATCCTCAGTTACAAACCCTTAAAAAAGAGATTCAGTCTCCTCTCTTGCTTTGCCCGTTGATACATGCATGTGCTAAGGATCCTGTGTGTAAAGAGTATAAAAGTATGTGCTTCCTTCAGTCCCAAAGCCTTCACGTGTAGCACAAGTTACAGCGTCTCTCCTTAGCTGTGAAGATGGGCATCTCAGATGTTTCTGTGAGAAGACTCGTGTGCTTCCCCTGCAGTACCTTTAATCAGTTATGGACCTGCTGCTTCTAGCGTACGGAAGCAGGAAAATAGCTCAGCTGGACAGAAGTCAAAATGAGTTCATTATGCACATTTATATTAGCATTAATTTGTACGCAGGTGATTGGTATTGTAGCAACACATGTAGTGAGAAGAACAGCACATTCGGTTAAGGACACATAGAAAAAAAACATCATCAGCTGTTTTGGAGACTCTGAAACTATCAGGCTGATTGACTGGGTCTTCCTCCCCACCCTGAAATTTTAAACCTCTTTCTGTGTTTTTCCCTTTATTTAGTCCATAGTTTCATCAGCACGCACAGATGCTGCCATTAAAGAACCTGCATGCCATCCTTGCTCAGTGACGACTCTCTCATCTTGTCTGGGTGCTGGAGCTTTGCACAAAAGCTTGTTTTATCAACAGTTTGCTTCTGAAGAAAAGAATATTGCTCAATAAAACAAACGTGTTATCATTATGCTTTTTAGAAGGTGGCTTGTTCTCAGGTGGTGTAAATCAACTGTAACTTCATTTAGTTTGTACGACCACCAGTAGTGGATTGTAGGTCTGTGTTCATCAAAGCTGCCATGGTCGTGTCAGCACCAAAAACTGTAAGTAACGAGGTTATCAATCAGAGAGATACGAAATGATTTGCAGTGTGCTAATCAGTCCAGGAACTGGATTTGTGGAAAAAAGATGTTTCAGAGTCACTGCCTCCTCTGGAGAAAGCAGGGGTAAAGAGACAGAGAATGGTAAGGATTATTACGGGATTCCCAAACTGATTCGGCTGGGAAATTTCGGCAAATTCGTTCTGTTTAAAGAAACTAAAAAAATGTGGATTGAGATGATTGATAACATTATTATTGTCTCTGAGTTGTGTAATTAAAATGCAAGTTGATTCCTGTATACAAAAATTTTACAAAGATACTGTGTCATCATTTCTTGTAAATAACGATGTAACAATTTTTCTTTTTACAGATAAAATGTTTCTTCTCCCCCTCCCCACCCAAGCTGAATAGCTCAGAGAAGCATAACTTCAGAAAGCATTGTGACGTTAATGCAGTCTGTTCTTTTCAGAGCGTGTTCTGCTTAAGAAAGAAAAGAGAATTTTGTTGCCTATCATGGAACAAAATGAGTCCGTGAGAGCTGGCTCATTTTGTACAGGAGCTTGATAGCAAGAAACAGCAGTGTTCAGTGTTCCCCCCTCCCACTGCTGGCAGACGTGGCTCCTTGGTAATTTCTGATCTTCATATCAAAGAACGGGTAGGATGCGCCTCGGTGAGGAGTGACTTCTTACATCTGTAAAAGCGTGGCATGCCGTTAGTTTACCTGGAAACTCCACCGGTGCACAAACACGAGGCAAGGCTTTCTGTAGGTCCATGTTAGGAGTTGTATTAAATATCAGAGATCCGGATGTTATACTCGTGGTCTTTTCCTGAAAAGCATTACTCTGGGAATTTTCAGTGTTCAAATACAGAAGTCAGGTTTTAATAGGGGAGACTTCCAAGACATTTAACTTTGTGAGCATAAAGAGGCTCCCATAAAGAGATGGCTGAAAGCTTTTGTCTGGAATGTTGCTGGGGGCTTCGCAAGCCCAAACTTGAATCTCCGTTCTTCCCATCTACCTTTGGCATTCATTCTGCTGAAGTGTGGCGTGAAGTCCTTCTTCAGTGGAACTGATTTGAATAAAAATGGCCAAGCGCTCTGTGGAAGGTCTGAAGGCAGGATTTGGAGGTATATTTACCAATGTTGCCAAAGTATTGATTTTATACAATAATTTTACATTATTTGACTTTTTTTTTTGGCTACTGGTGTGCTGATGGAGATAGAATCATATTTCAAAATACAGATCTGGATGCAAGCTGAGATTTCAGAGGCCAGTGAGATTCTAATAGAGTCCAATAGAAATACTCAGTTCTTTCAGATTTTAAGGACAGACAGAAAGCAGTATCGAGCTCCTCTCAGAGCATCCCAGACTAACAGCAGTTGGAACGGATAGCTCAGCCTCCCTCAGGAAGCGGTCAGCGCTTCATGGGACGGAGTGTTTTGCGGTATTTGCCAGGTGAGAAAATGTGCTGCATCTAGCAGGTTTTCTTCTCTGATCAGTGCCAGAATTATTAATTTTTAAAAATCTGGCTGGAAAATGAGATTGTTTAGATTAGTTGGGTTTTTTTTTGTCTCTGTAATAATATGTTCCCTAAATATTTTCATTTTATTTTTAATAAATTCTGTATAATATCCCTGCAAGAGAAGGCATCTTCCATGAAATCCCAGTAGTTTATCTTCTACAAAGAGTTTCTAGGGGATGTCAAACCACCCAATTACTAAATGGTTGATTTAATCAGATTTACATGAATTAGCCAGATATGTCAGTAAAAGAGTGAAATGGTGAGGAGAAAAGAGAAGCTTCTAAAGAGAAGCACCTGCGCTTGACATTTTGGACAGTTCTTCACCCATCATCTTATAAGGGTTTCACTGATAAAATTTTAGCTGTTGTTGGATATAAAGGGAAGCAAAAACTTTTGAGCTTAAGCAGCTACTGTTTGGTTTTCCACTACTTATCTAGCAACATTTTAGTAATTTGGATTTCACATACTGGGAGCTGTTATTCAAGGCTTCACCAGAAATGCAGTCCACGTGGAACTGCCGTCTCCTGGCCGTTCTGAGGGCAGAGAGCGAAAGCCTGTGTGGCTGCTGTGCACTGTGTGCAAAGTGTAAGTGGTGGCTGGTAAATACAGATAAATGCCTTTTAACAAAACTTTTTTCTTCACTGATAGAGAACTTTAATCTCTGTTTGTGTAGAGCAGTGGAGACATCCAGTGGCCAGTGTCTTCAGTGACTGACAAATGGTAGTCTGGATTCTGACTGCCTAACAAATGAAAGGCTGATGGGAAAATATTCATTTTTAGTAGGTGGGTTTGGTTTTTTTATCCCCCTTTAAATTCAGAAAAGAGTTCCAAATGCAACACAATAAAAACTAAGGTCTGTAGAAGAAACAACATTACCTGTTTTTGTCATTTAAAGGGATCCTGGCCACTGTTAAACACATAACTTGGGCAGTTCTGCTGAAGCCAACAGTGCTGACTGCTCAGGTACCCATGTAAACCACCCGCAGAAGTGCTTTGCTGAACTGAGGCCAGCAGCATTGACATCTACAGTGTAGATTTAAATTGTTAGAAGTGAACACATCTTAAAGGTTTTGTAGAGAAATGTGTATGTCTTGATTTAAGCTTTAAATGAAATACTCAGTTTTGAGCACTTTGAGATTGAAAAAAAAATATTCTTAACAAAGAAACAGCAAAGGCAAGGAGTTGAGAGTTGTGGTGTGGTTTCCCAAAGCCTTTGACTAGACTTCCACAGTGATCAGAGGATAGAGACATCCCCTCAGCTGGAAAGGACTGGCCACCATGCAATATGCAGTGATTTGAATCAGGCCCAGTTGCTTATAGCTGCTTTATTTAATTATGGCTCAGTAATTACATTTGTAGGATTTCCCCAATGCCTGTCAAAGCTATAACCAGAACAGGAAGAGCGTATTCTGATAATGATCCTCTGCCATTCGCAGTGTAAATGCCTGATGTTTATGTCATAGAGCAGTTGCGCTGCTGTTACTGTGCAAAATTCCTGGTTGTATAAGTTATCAATATTTCTACATAGTGTGAAAAAGGAAAAAAAAAAACCCTTTAAATGTTGTTAAGGCAGCTCTTTAGATTTCTCACTCTTGCAGACATGGCTTTGCTCATTGTGGACAGCTCAGAAGCTTTTACTAAATATCACCTTCCTCTCCTTTTACTGCGAGACCCAGGTAGAACATTCATACTATGTTCAGACATTTTTAGGCAGTCAGAACAAAAAGAAGTTTCATAAAAGCACATCAAACTTACACCTTTTGCTGATTTCCAGATGTCCTACTGGTCAAGAGACTTGATGTCTGATTTTATGAATTACTTGTTTCTAGTTTGTTTCTTTTAATTGCATTTAATTTCAATCAACTTTCCAGCTGTTTTTATTGGATGACAATAAATATGTAAGGTAGCATTTTAATGACAAAGGGATTTGGGAGGAACAGAGAAACCAGGAAAATGGGAGTAAATGACAATGCTTGCATGTTTCTTATCGCCATAAACACTCAATGTGAGGACAAGATTAGGGAACATTGAGGCCTTTCAGAACTATTTCTGTTCACTGAAGAAAATCTTCATTAAATCTATACAGGAGTAGTTCCTCGTGACTACTTTAACGTAGGACTTAGTGGATGTGTGAGTAGAACAAACTGGCATATTCAGGTAAAGATGAGGAGTTTGAATTATATCTTCCTTTTTGGCTTCATATTTGCTAAAATGTCCTTGCAGTTTTGTTATAAAAGCCTGATTATTTTTTTTTTAATTAATATCTGAACCTCAGCGCAGAAAATGTTTTAAATATATATTAAGTTGTTGAGACAAAGTGAAGTAATAAACATCTTTATTACATGAGAAAATGAAAAGTGGAAGTAAAAAACAAAAAGGGAAATGTTCCTCATCACTAGAATGAAGAATAGAAAATGATTTTTGAAAAAAAATCAGAGCCAGAGTAATAAAAATTTATAGGAAGTTAACAAAACTGAAAGGGACAAAAAATAAACTCTTCCTGGTTATTGTCAAAAGATGTTCCCAAGCCTAATAAGGACAAAGTATCAGAAGAGACTCAAATAAAACAGATCAGACCATATTAGTATTTTTTTTGGAAAGACCAAGTATAGTTGTGTGATAATTAGTTCCTGGAAAACATTTGCATATTGTTATTTAGAAATCTGGCAACAGGTAACTGCTGTAAACAGCTTCCTTCTGGCCACTTCAAAAACTTGTAACTGTACGTCAGTGGAAAACCAACCCGATTCAGGATCAGTTTCTTGTGATGGAGCTGATAGCCTCCATTGCTAAACCGCAGAACTTGAACGAACGTTCCAGAACTGATATCTAAGCTGACGTAGTCTATTATCCTAAACAGTAAACCTTAAATAAAGTAGTTCTGTTTTCTTGAAAGCTTTGTAGGGAATGTGGTATTTTTTGTTTCCTACACGTTTTCCTACAGGAAGCTGCATCAACAAAGTTGCCTACATTTGGTAGTACACCAACCCCTGTCATCCATGCTGAGCTCCGCAGGGGATCACTGGCGGATGCTTTTCAGTGTGCAGTGGTCACCCTGAGGTCTGTGTGTGGTGTGGTGTGTCACCCTGCAGTCTGCAATGGAGCTGTCAGCTTACAGCCGCAGCACTACGCGAAAGGACCAGACTTCTGCTATCGAACCTGCCTTTGTTTTCCCCCGTGCACACGAGTCTTGGAGCACTTCCTATATGCAACTAAAACCTTTAACAGAAACTTTGGTGTCACAAAACTGTAAGTTCTGCCTTACTGAATACAGTACTGATTAAATGACATCTCCTGAATGGAAGAGACCACTGCTTCATTTAGATGACATCAGACCGTAGACTTAGTGTAGCTTTACTTACCGGTATAGTGGATGCAGAAGCCTGAGACTTGCCAGCCTCCTTACCGTACCGTTCTTCCTGCTCGACCCTGTGGGCTTCTGTGGGATAACAGGAATGTCAGTAACCTGCACGTCTGTTGCTGCAGTCCCACAGCATTGAAAAGCTTTCACTAAAGTAGATGCTACATGGATAGACACGAGCACATCTCTCAAAAGTTTTTCCAGTGTCTGCCATGCCCCATTACACTTCTTCTACTGCAGATTCATAGCTTTTATTGTAAGTACTGAATTACAGCCCGTGGCAAGCTAGGCCCTGAAAATAAAACTGCGCTATGCGGAGACAGCTTGTTCCTGGAACAATCGGTTCTGACACATCGTGGCTGAGTGTATCTTGGCTTGTTACGGAGAAGCACTGAAGTTGACTTTACAAGGCAGTGTGCAGAGAAAATGAAGCCTAATTTAACTTAATTTAATCCCATAATGTAATATTAACATGAATGTGGTATTTGCTTGCCAAGAGTGTGCATGCCACTTCTCTATGGGCACCCTCAAGGCATGTTTCTCAAATTGCAAAGCTTGTTATTAACTATTTTTAGATGTCTAGGCAAACTTACAAAAACTGACAAATGGTAAAAGCATTCAGTAGTGTTCTGCAGAGAACTAGAACTGCTACACAGATAACAATGGGGAGTCTGAATCTCACATTAAGATTTGGACTGAGGAACCATCAAGGAGAATTTGAACGTTCCAGTTCCTACCTCATGGCACAGGAAATGTGAAGTTTATTTGCTGCATCCTTTATTCTGGTTGCACCTAGAGCTAGCATTGGCTGTGGTGGGAGATTTAATGTGCACGTGGTAAGACACAGTACCTGCTCCACGCAGTTGGCAGTCTTGGGAGCTGAAGCAGAAACGAGGAACGTACGACGTTCTGTAAGGGCAGTCCCTGTACGGTTCTGCGCAGTGACATTAGTTCACTCATCAGTTGCATTTTGATTTGATTTGCGCTTGATTTCCTGGTTTTTTTTTGGTTCTTTGGCTATTTTTAATTTCACTTTGAAGAGCTGAATACATTATTTAGCAAATGTATTGCAGTTGGAATGCTCTGTCTTGTAGCATTTTTTCCTAAGAATATCACTAGATTGAAATTCCTTGCACTGGCAAGCTGCCTGTTGAGCCCTCTCTGTATCTCTTCAAGCTCGCTGCCGAGTAGCTCTACCACCGGCTTGGCCCTGCTTATCCACTGTGTCCATTTTCCTCCCTGCTGCATTTCCTTGGGCTGGAGGTCCGTGAATATGGCGGAACGCATGGGAAGAGGAAGCTGAAAGAAGGGAATAAAGCACCCCCTGCGCGTGCTCTGGTGGGGAGCCGCTCACTTCAGGGAGGGGAATTCCTTTCAGGCCTTCTGCAGAGGGAAGGCGGAAGAGGAGAAGAAAGGAGGAAGGCCTGAGTGGAGGGAGGGCTGTGCCGCGGCGGGAGGGTGTAGGTGTACGGGAGGGCGGGAAGCGGCCATTTTCCCCAGCGCCATGTCGCTATGGCGGCGCCGCTGCGCCCCCTGCCGCCGCGCGGCGGCGCTCGTCTCCCTCAGGGCCCCGCGCAGGCGCAGGCGCGGCCCTGCCAGGAGGCGGCGGGAACGGGGAGGTGGCGCGGCGGCCCCGGCGAGGCACCAGAGAGTCCGGTTGTAGCGGGTATTTGTGCATTGTCCTCTTTATTTTACTGTCTCGCCCAGGAGTTTCCTCCATCAGGAATTGCTGTGTTTTGGCTCGTGCTTAGGTGATGGCTTTCGGTGCTCTCCTCTCCCCCTGAGGCTGCCTGTGGTGCCTGGCCTGCCAGGCCTCTTTGCCCGAGCGACAGCACCTTGCACGATGAGCAGGGTCTGGGCTTGTACAAACCTCTGTTTACCAAATAGTGGGATAAAAAGGAGCTGAGGATTGTTCTCTGAGTGTCAGCCTGTGAATCCTGGGGGAAAATGATTTTTCCCATGCTTGCTTGTGCTCCCCAGCGGGTGTGCTGGTGCTCTGTTCTGCCTCTAAGCGAAGAGGCCTTAGCCTGAAATGCTGCTGAAGACCTAGTTTGAACTCCAGCCGTTGGTTGTAATGTGGTAACTTCTAAATCCCCCTTCTTCCCTTTAAAAAATGTGTGAATGGGTTGCACGGTTGAATTTTTCTTCTCAAACCTGTACTGTGCTGGAATCTGCTGTTAAACAGGCTGCAGTTAAACAGGGGAGATGAAATGTGTTGCTATTTAATTGTGATTTAGGTTTGACCAATTAAATCACTCTTAGGAGATAAAAAGCAACTATAAATTAATGTATGAGTTGCCCCTATTCCTCCACTCTTGCATTCATTTTGACTATGGCTTACTGTGTGGATTTGATAAATAGGACTTCAGAAAATATATTTCCTCTTTTTCCAGGTTTACACATATTTGTCAGTCCAAGTACAATGGAAGGATACATTCTCTGTGTGAATTTTAGTGCATCAATGAGTAGGACAAATTAATGGGAAGGCAGGCTGGTTTTTGTACTTGAAGGTGTTGTTTCGGTTTCATTTGTCTGAAAGGGAAATGATTTCTAAATTAGTGCCCATTTGCAGAGCTTTTGTGTCTTGGTGGAATGTGTAAAAGCATTAATTTAAGATAGAAAGTTTTCACTGCAGTATCTGCTCTGAGATGCAGAACAGGTGCAGTCTGTAATTAAACATGAAGTCTCTCTGCTCTTACTGGAGAGGTGGCAGAACTCTGCTGTGGTCTTGTTCTCCCCTGCCTGGGTCTTGTTCCTCGTGTTGAAAGATGGAAGGTTTCAACAGGGGACTTGAGAAAAAAACTCCCCAGGTGTTGCAGTTTAGACAAGCCGAGGGTATCCCTGAGGTACTTAAGGCTCATTTGGCAAGGACGTGATAAGAAACATACTGGTTTTTTTTTTTTTTAATGTAGATACTTTTTCAGAATGTAAAATCAAAACCAAACATGATGTGTCCTGGTTCTGGCTAGAATAGAGTTAATATTCACCTGAGCTGGGAGGAGACCTGGAGCTGGTGGCCCCTATGGCTGGGGACACAGCTGGGATAGGTTAGTGATTAGCCAACAGCTGGGACAGGTTACCCAAATTGGCCCAAGGGCTGTTCCACCCCATGGGACACCATGCTCAGTGTATCAGTGAGGAGGGTGCTGAGGGGAGCCTCCTGCTATGTGGGAAGAAGGTGGGTGTGGAGATTTGTTGTAAGCTGTTCTACTGTATTTGTTTTCCATCACTGTTTTGTTTTCTTCTGTTATTGCTCTTGAATTTATTTTTTTTGTTTCATCTCAACCCATGTGTTTTTGCTGCCTTTTGTTCACCAGTTCTCCCTTCTGTCCCACTCGTGGAGGGTGGGGGGAGTGTGTAGTTTGGGAGGGAGGGGGACTGTGTAGTTTGGTCCTGACCAGGGCTGAACTATGACAACGTGTTACCAGCATTATTTACTAAAGACACCTTCTTCAGTTAAATCACTATGTCTGGCAGAACCTACATGGTAGCATTAAATTTGACCCAAGTCCAGCGTTTAATAAGGTAGGGTAAGATGAGAATTTCCACAAAGACTTGGTTGTGCTAAGGTGGGCATGAGAAGGAAAAGCAGATACATTAGGAGGATGTGTAAAACAGTACCTGTATAGTGAACTGTCTTAGTAACTGTGGCACGCTTAAAAAGAGCCCCTGTTTGAGTGGAAGCGTGTCTTGCTGCCAGCTGGTTTGGAAGGTCTTCACCTAGAAGCTTTACTCTATTCCCTGAGGTGAGATAGGTCCTTTTATAAAGTCTGGGACCAGATGACATAGCGCTGAAGTATGTTGCCTGTGTGGAATCAATCGCTTCACAGCTCATTGTTTAACTGACATTTTATGTCCAGTTGCCAAGCCAATAGTGTGGTGTGACCTACAGCTTGAACTATAAAAACTCAAGGGTTGTGACAAAATGCTGGGTAAGGGAGGGTGTCAAGATACACGTGAGGTTAATAGGCAATGGAGTACTTTTTACTAGTGCGGTATCTTGTTTTACAAGGGGACTCTAAAATGTGTTTGTTCTGCTGTAACTGATGCGCAGTAAATACACAATGCTTACATAAAATCCTAACGGGAAATGCCTCTCATTCAACAGGGACAATTCAATTAGCAGATTTTGCTGCGCTTAGACAAAAGTTTTTTTTTCAGATCTTTGACATCTGGGAACGTTATCTTTAGGTAGTAGGAATTGGTACGTGACTAACCGAGGCAGAGCCTTACAGGTGCTCCTCAAAAGAATCTGAATATTGAAGGCCAAAGGGTTATAGGGTGAGACGCTCATACACAATTTTATTCTGGTGTAAGCTTATTGTTAAGGCTTGATTTATTTTTTTGTTTGGTTGGTTTTTGGGGTTTTTTTTTTTTTTTTGAGTACTAGTCAAAGCCAGTGGCTGTTTTAATATTATTTTTGTGTAAGCAGGAACGTTTCCTAACAAGAAAGAATGAAAGACAAAAGTTATGAAATAGGAGTCATATTTTACAGAGCAAGTAAGCTCAGTCTGCTTTTGGTTGTTAATATGCTGCGTTAACAATGCGGTAGGCTCACCTATCAAACCATAAATAAAGGAAGAGATGGGTCTGGGAAAAACTACCATACCATGCCTCAGCAGTTAATTTCTTCATCTTTCTGAGTAGCACAGAACGGTTACTTGGATCTAGAAGGCAAACTGAGAATTTAAAGGATCAGAAACAAATGAGAAATATTAGGAGGAGGAAGAGTACAGGAATGTGAGGCTTCAGGATACTTTGAACTAAAGGCAATCAACATAGGAGATAAGGAAATTTCAGAAACCCTAAATGGCTAGTTTTACTTGATTTTAGGGAATGGGAAGATAAGAAAATGTACACTGGAGAGGTGCTGCTTGACAGCTGGTGTTGCAAGTTATAAAAATAGGACATTTTCAGACACAGAAAAGGACAAGTTGATTTCAATTGTAATGAATCACTGAAGCTGGATTATATTTATTTGAGAATTCTGAAAATAGTTATGTGTGAAGTGACTAAGCTGCTAAGAATAATGCTCCATCTATCATTAAAACTAACTGTTATACTTGGAGATTGAACTGCAGGAAATTCCTCTTTTTTTTTTTTTTTTTTTTCTTTTTTTTTTTTCTATAGCTAAGTGAAGTCCTTGGAATAATAAGCTAATGAATCTACATTAAATAAGCAGCCAATGGAAAAATTACCTAGTTGAGCATGGCATGCATAGCTTCTGCAAAAAGGGAACTAGGTAAACAGATTTTTTTACTTCACTTAAAGTTAGTAGAGGTTTTTGAAGATTTTATCAGAAGATTGCCAGACGCAATAGATGATGTTTTCAAGTGGCAGTTAAATAGCTGTGTGAGGGGAAATACAATATCGAAATGTCAGAATTGCTCTGCACTAATCCTGTGTCTGCACAGGGCGTAACTTCAGTTGAGCTGAATGTTTGTTACTTTTACAGAACAAAGAAGTTAAATATATATATTTTAAATAATTGCATGTATTTATTTTGGCTATTTGTTATGTCTTAGCTGGAGATTCAAAAATACACGTAATTCAAGTAGAAAGTCCTGGGAACACCACGTTTCAGCAGCTAACCAAGGTGTAAAGCATCTCCTTTGACAGATTAAATAGTGGGTTTCAGTTAGTTCTATGGTATGAGCCAACGCTTGGTGAAGTCAGAGGAGTTTTCATTTTTTATTATGACAGCAAGGAAAGTATTGTCAAAAGAAAAAGGAATTCTGTTTGTACTGCCACTGTGTAACTGTGCTACCCTTGGTTGGAAAGAAACTGAAGGTATTGTTATTTCAGTTAGCAAACAGGGGTAATGAACTGTGTGCAGCTTCAGCATGACAGATAATTTGAAATAGAAGGACCACAGAAATGTGTTAACAAACTCGATCGCATAAGATATGTGGAGTGCTAGGCCGTATCTGTTTAAGTAACAGATTTCACAGAAGATGATAACTGTCCGTCTGCCATGTTCCTCTCACCCAGAGTTCGGCGGACTGCTTTCCCTCTGGTTCTTGCACGTCAACAGAGATCACAAAGTTTTGAATAATGATGCGTTTTTAAAAAACCAAAGAGTTGCTCTTTTCTTAATTTTCTCTTGAACCAAGGAATAGTCACTAAAGTGCAACTTTATGTAGAGCAAAAAATAATGAATTTTAAAAAATTTGCATCTAGCTTCTTTTATGTGTTTCTTAACGCTGAATGTGAATATGCTTATTTTACGTCAACTGACCAGTGATTGGATGTGAGCCTAATTTGATTCACCTTTCTCTGATTAGAGTGTAATTTTGCTGACAGTTGGAGTTATAAAATGCCATAAGATGTTGTTATGCTTTAAGAAGACTACATTTGGCAAAATTTTTATAAAACTAAAAGTACTCTTGGTAGCTTAGGAAAATATCTGTTATTAAAATCTGAGATACTGTTTAAATTTTCATGAGGTATGTTGGAATATTTGCCTTGGAGTTGGTTTCTTAATCACCATGCATTTGATGTAGTCATTCATACTGCATTCACTTCGCCTGTTTGTTTCTTCCCCTCAAACCTTAGTGTTAGTTCAGTGGGCTTTTCCTTTTTAAAACTACTGCTGTGGTCTTTGTAACGGCGACTTTTGTTTCTTTCCACAGTGAAGGGAAGTCAGAAGTGTGAGCTGAATTGCCGTGCGATAGGCTACCGGTTCTACGTGAGACAAGCTGAAAAGGTGATAGATGGGACACCCTGCGACCAAAACGGAACTTCCATCTGTGTGGCAGGGCAGTGCAAGGTAAGGCTACTGTCTCTAGCCAGTCTGCCTGGGGGCTCTCTATGCTGTGTTAAATTTCTGTAAGAGGTTGGTACCACTGTACCTGTGTTCAACTTCTCTCTTTTTTTTTTAAGTAGATGTGAAAAATGTTAATTTTTATTATTACAGTTTTTATTTCTTACCTAATGTTTCTGTCTGTTGAGAACAAACTGTGGAAAGCTGAAAGGCTGGGTTCAGAAGGTGTTCTGGCCACAATTAAGGTGACTTCCAGTGAGCTTCTTCCACATACTTAGCTTTCTACAGAAGAGATTCTATGAAAGAATCAGAACAAAAAGGTTGGAAGCTTAAATAAGAGAGAAATAGAATATCTTTCTTTGATTAAACTTTAGAGTGGAGATTTTCTTTACGTCTTCATCATAATGGTTTATTCAGTTATGTGTTTAATTTGATTGCTTTTTAATTGGTGTTAGTGTAACTTTTCTGATTGGTGCGTGTTTGCCATTTGTAAGAATCAAGTCTTACTGGCTCTCCGTTTACTCAGCAGTATTGTTCTCTTAGAAAATACTTGAGTGAATGGTTATTTTTCAAGGGTTCAGCAGGAGCTACTGTGTTGACTTTTTGCAGTCTGCTGTGTGGATTCCCTTTGTAGTGAATAAATACCCTGCTTTCTGCCAGATGTTGTAATTGTAGTTTGTAATCTTTCAAGCAAGGTTAGTGAAAGGAATAAATTCCTAGCAAGGGATATTTGACGCTTGGCTGATGTTTCCCATATATGTTGGCAAAAGAAGCAGAAGTGGGTCAGATGTGACTAATGAACTCAAATAGTGAAAGGTCAAGTTCAGTTTGAGTAGTTGGTTTGCCAGAGGAAATCCCTCACAAATACAACATTTCCCTCTGCACGTCCAGATTCCTCTTACTTGTGCACATCTGGACAATGCCATGTATGTTTCTGTTCTGTATTTCTTAGTGCAAGAAAAGCCATAGCTTTGAATTTCCTTTGTAGATGGTAGATCTGTGTGAAGCTGGTTATTCTTTAAAGCTTTCCTCCATCTCAAACCAGTTCAGAAAGGGACAGAAATTTGTTTTAATTACAATTCTGGTCCATGACTCAGAAGACTGAAGAATAGCTTTAGTATACCGGCTGTTGTATTTTCCCAGTGCTGTGCCATTACGAACAAAATGTTGATGCATTTGTGTTGGAGCTCTGGGATAGAAAGGAAAGGCAGCGCTCAGCAGCCTAGTAGGAAAGTGTTCTGAATTCTGAAAATCACCCATTGCCTGTGTGGAATGCCACTTCCCAAAGCTGCATATAAACAACCAAGAGGTAGTGAATCCTTACGGTGAATGTGTAACTTGGGATTCATACAACTGTAGAATAATTCAAATTGTAAGGTACCTGGGCGTTGAACTATGTGACCTTCCCTACTCGGAGCAGGGACCACTGTTTTGGATAGCGGTCGTGGCCTTTTCCAGGTTGAGTTTTGAGCTTGTTCCAGTGTTTGAGCAACATCACAGTGGAATCTTTTCCCTCGTATTTGATTGAAATTCCCCATATTGCAGCTTATGCTTGGTCTCTCAACCTAGCACTGCACATCTCTGAGAATCTGACTCCATCTGCTCTGTTACCCTCCCATTAGATGTAAACAGCAGTAAGATCTTCCCTTAGCCATGTCTTAAGGCTAGAGTTTCCTAGACTGTAGTGGGTTTTTTTTGTTTGTGGTTGTTTTTTTTTTCTTTCTTTTCTTCCCGATGATGTTGAAAATAGACCTAAAAATCAAAGTCTCGATGTCTGTTTAAACTGTTCCTCAGTGATGCCTACTTAGTGCTCAGTGAAGTGATGTACTCTATCATTCTTAGAGAGTTAAATAGAACCAATTCTGTAGTGGTGCTCAGTGCCTTACGAGCAATAAATTGCCATGAGAAAGCCACGATAAAGCAGGTGAAGGCAGTTTTTATTCTGTGCACTTTGCAGTGGTTCTCAGTGCAGCAAAGTAGAGTGAGAGCATGAGCCGAGAGAAGTGAGGGAGTTGACAGAGTCCTCGTGTGCACTGATGGTAACTGCACCTGTGCAGAATGCTGAACATGGGAGGCTTTGGGAGACACATCCACCTAAAATATTGAAAGGTTTGTATTTTTCTTCTGAAGAGGAACTTAATTCAGACATTTTCCAGCTTCTTGTGATTAGTTCTTCTGATCTGTAGCAATTCACTCCTTATTCATCACTTGCGGCCTCCATAAATTGTAAGGCAGATGGCCTTACAAGCTGAAAGACACTTGGCCTGTCCAACTATGCAGTACTTAAGTTGAGCTTTTGTGTGTGTGTAAGCCACACTCTACTTTTCTTTGTTTCAAAGTTTTGTGTTAGTATTTGAGGGAGCATTCTGAGATACCTATGTCAGACTAAAGGAAAACACAGTATTACAGTTTTTGAGGGAGCATTCTGAGATACGTATGTCAGACTAAAGGAAAACACAGTATTACAGTATTTGAGGGAGCATTCTGAGATATGTATGTCAGACTAAAGGAAAACACAGTATTACAGTTTTTGAGGGAGCATTCTGAGATACGTATGTCAGACTAAAGGAAAACACAGTATTACAGTATTTGAGGGAGCGTTCTGAGATACCTATGTCAGACTAAAGGAAAACAGTATTACAGCTTCATGGTGCTTTGGAGCACTGCCATTATTGACTCAGTTATTCTTTTTTCAGTGATCTCTGTGATTCAAGATCAGAAGGTCAGTGCTACATCTAGATGATACTTTACCTCTAAATAGTTAATAGCATGTTTGCCTTTGAGGGAAGTTGATAATGTTATGTCAGATGAGATATGCTTCATTCTTCTTCTTAAAACCATTTTATATTTCAGGATAGATCTGTCTGTATTAAAATTACTTATCTTCTTCCTTTTTTCTGTTCTCTATGTAAAATCTCATGTTCCCTACAATTTAAGCGTGAATAAATCTGATACACAAAATTAAGTTGCATATGTTGCCTGTCTCCTTGGACATCCCACTTGTGTAGGCAGCAAAACTATTAAAAATAAAATAATTTTACCTGACAGTGATATTATACACTGTAGAGTGAACATGGATATACCTAAAGGGTGATAATAATAGTTAGATAAAATTAATAATAAATAATTAGAGAATCAAATAATTTAAGTTTTGGACTGTTAGATGCTTAAGAGAAGATTTTTCTGATAAGTTGTCAGCCTTTGCAGTTAACTGAAAATGTTTCTTGAGTAATGAAGCTTATTCAAATCTTTGTAGTAGGTAGCTCTTCACTTACCGCATGTTATTTTTTACTTTTTTTTTAAGTCAGATAATTTTAAGTGTCTAAGAAATTTATAGTCTCTATCACCCTCTATTGGACATTTTGCTGCATTACTAGAACAATAATGTCCTTGTGTTAAAAACCATGGTCAGTTTTATTCCCAAGACTGTTGTTTCTGGTTAGTATTTTCATTTTACCTTTTGAAACCTTTTTTGCAGAAATTAAATAATTTAAAAATAAAACTAGGCAAGATAGGAAGAACCAGGTAATATTCTACCTGTGCAGAAGAAAGCAGTATACAAATGATCTTAATAATCAGTTTTAATTATTTCTGTGTGAAATTGTTTTTCTGCACATTAGAACAATATTCTTTCTGATGAATTTTGGAAAGTGAACAAACTTTTCCACTGAGAGTCCTGTCGAGTTGCACTTTCCTTTTTTTCAAAATTTTTGTTTAGCACCACAGCTAGTTATTGCTAATATATATGCTTTGAACACAATTCAGTATTATTGAGTATGTCGTTTGTTTTAATACAGTTGCTGCTCCTCTCCTAACTCTAAGTTTTCACAGCGCTGTTAAGTTAAAGAATGCCTACGAATGGGACTTCTTCGACTTGCTGTTTAGCCAGAAGTGTGTGTGTTCTTGCTTTAAGATATTTTTTCTGCTTGTTTTAAATCAGTGTATCTTTCTTCTGGGGCCAGTGGGATGATGGAGCTTTTAATAAATAAAACAAAATATGAGGAAAGAACGCTGTTAATAATTTTGGCCTTGACCATAGGTACTGTTATAGGTACTAAATGTACCTACAGGGAAGAATGTTGCGTGCGGATTTTGCACACATCTAGGACATTTCTGCTAGCCGAAGTCTTTCCCAATACTTGGGCAGGTGTGAGCACTGACTCATAGTTTTGGAGACAGAAAAAAGGTTATTTGTGAGCTGTGAAGCAAGTTGGTTTTGCAGAGATGGTAGTTACCACGCAGTGGCGCACTTTACAAAAGTATTATTTAGTATTTCACATAAAACTTCATTTGGGTGAGTACTGTAGGTCTTTTAAAGATATCTGGAAAAACTATTTTCTCTCCTGATTTTAATATTACTTTTTCTCTTGCATTGTAGTTTAGAAGTTAACTGGAAGATGAAAATAAAGTTAACTGAAAAATATCTGAGTGGTTTTAAAATGCACACAGCAGGTGACTTCAGTAGCAAAATGGCTGGCAGTAGAGATTTTACTTGCCTTAAAAAAAAAAAAAAGCATCAGATGTTGAAATCCTTGCAAAATTTATAGGGAGGTAAGTCAGCGATAGGAAGCAGAGCCAAGCATGCTAAATCTCCATCAGAGAAACATGATTAGGCAAGGAGCTCCCATTTGGAACTCCACTGACGCGCACTGCTGTCCAGGTATTGTTTTACGTTAGGGAACTCTTAATGCCTGTAGGATCGGAGTAACAGATCAGAATGATGAGAACTGTGTACTTGCCGTAGATTAGGGTTATTCTCATAACTCATAGACATTAGAATATAGAGTGGTCCTATGGTTTTTCTTGTAAAGGCAAAGAATCTGTTTTCTGTAGGAATCTCAACTTACTTCTGTAATGTTGGTTGCTTACAGTGAAAAAAAAGAGTCTGGGGTGGATTCACATTTTTTTCTCTGTGTGCGCGCTTTTTTGAAGTTGGAACTAGACTCCTCCCCTTTCTCTATCCTCTTCTATTCAGTTTGTAGGTTCCTCTAACCAAATACTCTGCAGTGTTAGCTTCTGTGAAGCTTTTCTCCTTGTTCCCTAGGCATTACAGTGTTTGCTCATTTTTTTATCAATAATAATGCAAGGATACCTGGATTAATATAGCAGAAGTAAGGGCATGTGGATATCTGTATCTGTCCTTCAGCTGAATTATATAGAATGTTTATGGTTGCTTGTTCATCTTGCTTGGATGCTCAGAGGAGGGGGGGGTGTATTCCTCACTGTGCAGGAACTCTGTAAAGCTTTGTGTCCTGGGATATGAAGACTCTGAAAGCAGCTTGGGAAACTGTACTGAATGAAACATGCGTTAGTGGCATGCTCTGGCCGTCAGTACTTTGGTATCAGCCTAACTAGCACAAAGGCGAGTGAGGATTGGTGTCAAGCATTGCTGGGATTTGAGGAGGTCCAATGTAATGAACTGTTTCTAGTTATTTGACCTTATCGTGTAAGTGGGCCTTGAAATAGTGAATTACTGATGTTGTTTTTACCATGGGAGTTGCCGTGTTTGCCTGCTGCAGAGAGTTATGACCAAGGCTTTGCCCAGGATGCGAGCACACGCAGGATATGCTCTACGTCAGTGAAGAACTACGTTATGGAGCCTAATGGCATTCAGATGCTAAATTGCATTTTGGAATCAAATGAAAATCAAATCTCCAGTTTGTTGATATTCAAGGCTTGCTTTTTTCTCATTTTTTTTAGTTTGGTTTCTATCAATAGTAGCTGCAGACACGGTGCTCTGAGCTCAAGACCTTTTCAAGGAGTAGGTAGGATGCACTCAGAGAGGCAAAAATCAGCATTTTGCCAGATCTTCATTTAGTTTTGCTCACACTGTGTGTGGAGCCTCTATTGGAGGCTTTTTCGTTCAAGGAAAAATGGTTGATCTGCAAAACGTACCGTAAAAGTGAAAAACCATAGTTATAATAGAATGTGCTCTCCTTCTCTCCGCCTTTTCCTATATACCAGTATAATTTCTTGGCTGTTAGAAATAAAACTCTTCATTGTTTGTCTTCATAATGACTTGCTAATGCCAAGCATTGCATTGGGAAACACCTGCCTGGCATTAATAAAGTGTTAATGGCAGAAACAGGTTCCTAGGAGCTAAGAAATTACTCTTTATTGCCACTTCTTCCCTTTTTGTTTGCAGAGTTTTCTGTTAAATATTTTACAGAAAGAAGTGAGTCTCTGTAAGGTTTCTTGACCTCACTGTCTAAAAAGTCTTTCTGCCTTCCTTCATTTATAAAGAAACAGGAATTTTTTTTGGCATATGGTCTTTGGCCATGACCTAGCTGAAGTTGCTTCTGATAGCTGATACACAGCAGGTGCAATCGCTGCATGTAGAAGATACCGAAGGGATAATTTTAGTGCCTTTGAACCGAAACTGATATAAAATCTGATGATAGGAAGTTGTGAATAGCAAACCATTCAAGTCAGTTATGTTCAAACAAAATGAGTAAGCACTAGATCTGTGTATTTGTTCTTCTCCTCTTGTCTGTCAACCTCTTCTCCTGAGAAAGACCTCATAATCCAAAGGATGGAGCTCCTCACTCTTCCGTAAAGCTGCTATCAGAATCTGTAGTTCTGCAACCTTTAGTCTCATTATAAATAACCCAGTAACACAGACATTGTCAGGGTCAGATGTTACTTACAAGGGTATTTAACATATTTATCCAGCACATATAATACATAATACAGCATTGGTGCTAGTGCTGTGTTTTGTTTGGTTGTTTTTTTTTTTCCCCCCAGTTTTAAGTTACTTACAAGGGGCAAACTGTTCTTGATTCAGTTTAAGTTAACACAGTACAGGTATGGAATAAAAGCCACTGACATACCTGCCACAACCTTAGGCAGGTATGAAAATTTTTAATGAATTTAATTTAATGAGAGTGAATTTATAGAAGACCTACATGTCATAATTGTGCATATAACCTTTTATTTTTTTTGGCTCCAGCACTAGGAACCCCAAAGTAAGATTTCGCTGTTTTATTAAACTACAGCCTGACAAGAAGCTTATGAAAAGACACAACATAGTTTGATAACATTAAAATTTGGCTTACAGCTCTAAGTGCTAGAGAAAAATGTTATCACTATATGTTAAACTGTTTTCACCAGAGCTACTGGGAAAAAGTAAAATAAAATACTCTATGCTAGAAAAAGCCTGGTTAAACAGACTTTTTTCTTAAGTGATAAAAAATTCTAGTGTTGAGTATCTGAGGTAAAAATCTCAACCTTGAAAAATGTCCTAATCAGAATTAAAAAAATCAAATGCTTTGTGAAATTGTATTTATCAGGTTCCATAGCATATCAATAGAATGTGTAATTGATGTTAACTAATGCTTATAATTTTATGAAATATATTCCTTCTTTTAGATCAAATTATCTAAATAATTTTCTTAAACAGCAAAGAGGTAATAGCTTCCTTGTGTAACTGAAGAGTTAAAAAATAATAATACTAGAACTTCCAGTTATGTTATATCTTACTGTTATACTGTTACACATTATATAAAAATAAAATGAAGTTAAAACTGTAAAATTTGGAAAAAAAACCAAAACAAAACACAAACAAACTCCAAACCAACCTGAAATGGTTTTACAGAATATCTTCATTCTAAAATGTTTTTTTAACTGCTTTTAAATATTTTGCATACCATATTTCTGGGAAGTGTTTGCTTTACTTTAGTAAAATAGATGCAGATAGAGGAAAAATAGGTGCTGATGGGAGCCATCAAGAGGCTAATCCAAATTCTGATTATCTCTATTTCCAGTCTGTGTGTCTCTGTTTTCCTGTGAAATGCGGTTAGTAATGTATAACCTGCCTATCTGAAGCAGCTTGAGACGTAGGAAAGTGAAGGAGTTGTGTGTGGCTTTAATTTGATCTTATTCCTGCAATTCTTTTTAACAGTTATTTTGCAGATTCAAATGGCTTTCTGAAAAGGCAGAATGTAATTCGTAATCTGCAGTACACATCTGTCTTCATAGGCTGGATAACAGTGTTAGAAAACACATACCAGCTTTGAGTTTAGTTGTAGCACTACAAAACTAGTTCTGAAAGCAAATGCTGTTGATTCTGATGATTAAGTGACACAGGGAATCTTACTACATTTGAAGCACTCTTCTCTCTGAACTAGTTTCAAAACAATAAATTAAAAAAAAAAAATCCAAAATAAAACTAAAAAAAATTTTAAAGTTTTCAAGAATGCTGGCGATACTAATGGAATAGAAAAGAAAAATATTGTCTGTTGTTGGGCCTTGTTTTTTTCCCTGATTAAAGAGATCGATAGATATTGGGCTGCAAGTGAAGCCAGGTTTGTTTATTAGTCTGGCAGTATTCCCTAGATTGGAATAATCAAATAATCACTCTTGGGTGCTACTGACTTTCTCTGGGTCTAGCACTGAGTATATACTCTCTTCTTCAGTCTTTGACGCCAGGACAGCTGATGATTCTAGCAGCTGAAGAGTAAATTGCTCTCACAAAAGAGGCAAACCCATGAGGAACGATGTACTCTGTGCCATGGTTGAGGCAGAAGTGTTTTGTGTGATGTCTCTTATGCAGGAATTACTAATTCATAGTTAATGCCTTTTAAGTAACCGGGAAAACCAAGTCTGTTTTGTGTTATTTTACAGCAGTTCAAAGAAAAAAAAAAAATAGAAGAAATTTCAACCAGTTGAAATTCAGTCAAGGGAGATGGGAAAGAGATTGTAAAGGGATTCGTGTAGCTAGTGCAGGACCCTCTTCTGAGTTTAAATAGCAAAAGGAAACAAAGTAATTTAGATTTTATTGCAAAGAAACGACGAGGACTGCAGCAGAAATAGTGTTCTGAAACTCAGATGTAAGGGATCTGTTTAACACCTGGACAAGCAGGCATTGGGGAGAAAGTTAAGAAGGTGACTGGCTGTATAAATATTCATTCTTGTTCTCCTGTGTAGAACATGGATGAAAACTTTGCAAATATTCCTAAATTATAAATGATACCATAAAAACCCCCTGTTCTTTGTTTTTAGTTGCAGATTTTTTTTCTCTGTTAATTGACTGGATTATGTTTCTTGTGCCAGAGGTTGGAGCTTGGAAACATTCAAGCCATTTGACTTTCAGCTTCTCATTGTGGTGGTTAGGTTAGGATTCCCAAAAAGGGCTTATAGATTCCTCTCTGCAGAATGTATAAAGAGGTCCTGGCACCTGATTAGATGCCTAAAATGAGACACTGTCCCCAGCAGACAGAGTGCTACTTTGGCTTATTCTGTGTTGTGTTTATATCAGTAGAGGCTGTGATGTGTCGGTCAGTTCAGGATTGGGCTGCATCAGTTTTGTGCCGTTGTCCCAGGGAAATGCTGGAATGGGGAACTTTCTCACTGCAGGATGTGTCATGCACAAAAATGAAAATGAAGAACCTGTATTCTTGGAGTTATTGCTGTCTGGTAGTGTTTATACTAGAAGACTGTCACTGTAAACAACCATGGATGATTTTGTCATGCTAAACATAGGAAAAGCCAGGGAAGGGATAAAAAAAAGACATAGTGGTACAGTATTAGAGCAGGCTTGATAAGGCATGACATATTTTGTGAGAATTCTCATTTGATTGTGTAGTTTCTCTCCGGTTGCTTGCTGAGTGTCTGTTAGTAGAGTTTATCCTGCAGTGGGGTTGGAATGTGCAATAACACTACTATAAGTTATACAAATTTTAAAAAAAGGCAACGTATGTGTGTTAGAGACAGCTTATTAGCAGACTGAAATAAATGTTCACATGGCAGATGCGATCATGCAGTAGGAGGGAGGCTGTTTGAGGGAAAAATAAAGGCTTGCGTGTGTGAGGATTTATGAGGTGAGTGCTAAAACAGTCATTGAAGCAATAAATGGAATTGTTATTTCATTTTCACTTTGATTTTTTTGTTGTTGTTGCTTTCTCTATCGGTTTGAATCCACGCTGTCTCCTGTGATGTCCACGGTCCAGAGATCAGCTTTTTTTCTGTGTTTGCAGTTGGATAACCCTGTGCTAGTTTGTGGCTGCACCTCCTTTGTGCTAGTGCAGTGTTAGCAATTATGCAGTTGACTAGTGATATTTCAGAGCTCATCTTGAAGTCAAGAGTTCTTCAAAATAGAATCTGAAAGTACATTTATTGCTGAAAGTTTGCTTATCTTTTCTTTTGTAGTACTAATATACGAGCTGGTGACAGGTTAATATTGGTAGTACTTTAATTACTGTTCTAGTGATAAAACTACTGATAAGATGAAAATTTTATTACAATTCAGTAATTTCAGAAGCTTTATAATTTAGACATTGTAGGATTTTTTTTTTGTTAACTACAAAACTACTAAAAAATAATAATAAACTATCAGGAGCCAGAGGTCTTAATGAAAGTAGAAGAACTTTTAGAAAGTGATGACAGTGGAGCTTAGTTTGACCTAAGCTGTTTTTTACTAAGAGGCCAAATAGTAAGTAAATGCTTAATTTTGTTTTTATTTTTGAGAGCAAATTGAAAATATTAATAAGAAAAGTAACAGAATATTCCAAAATACCTATTATTTAATCAGGAAACTAGGACAGCAATCTTGGAAATCTAGTCTGCAGGAAATTAAGTATTTAGGCTTTGTTTTCATTTAACTACATTATAATATTACTGTAGAGCCTGGAAAGGGTCCAGTGTGTTTTGAGGCACTTCTATTAAAACAAAAATAACAGTTTTGGTAGACTGGGTTGGGCAGATTTGTCACATGAATAAGTAAATCCCTGGGAGGAAGGCACATACAGACAGTCGTTCTGTGTGTGCACGTTCTTCTTGTACAGGCACTTGCAGACACATATGTAGATGCACCCAGAGCAAGTAGTTAAGGAGCTGTTCTGTCTTAAAATATGCATGAAGTGTGGTCTTATTGTGTTAAATGAAAGCCATGAAAAAAGAGTACTACCGTGTTGGGAACACAGAACGGTAGTACGTTTGCAGTAGTGTATGTGTAAAGGAAGAGACACTTGGAAAGCAGGAAAGTTCAAGACTTACCAGTATCTGTCGTAGTCACTGGACTATGCAGAGTGGCTGGCTGGCTGCTCCTAGGAGCTGGTATGGATTCATATCCCTGTTCCAGGCAAACCAGCAGGGCTGTTCTGCAGTGCATTTCCGGGGTGACCCTGGATATTTCGTTTCACCTCCTTGGTTACTGTTAATACAGTACTGTGTGAGGATACCCGAGTGTGCTGCATGTGCAAACTGGATCCGAAAGCTCTTTTTCAGACTCTCTAGCCCTGTTAAGAACCAATGTTTTTAACTGACGTTGAGCCCAGTAGTATTATGACTCTCCTCTTTTGAATGGCTTCACAGAATCACAGAACGCTTTGGGTTGGAAGGGACCTTCAAAGCCCGTCCAGTCCAACCCACTGCAAGGAGCAGGGACATCTCCAACCAGATCAGGTTGCTCAGAGCCCTGGCCAACCTGGCCTGGAATGTTTCCAGGGATGGGGCATCCGCCACCTCTCTGGGCAACCTGGACCAGTGCTTCACCACCCTCAGTGTAAAAAATTTCCTCCTAATATCTAATCTAAATCTGCCTGTGTGCTTTGGAACCATTACCCCTCGTCCTGTCACACCAGGCCCTGCTGAAGAGTCTCTCTCCATCTTTCCTGCAGGGTCCCCTTAAGGTACTGGAAGGCCGCTCTAAGGTCTCCCTAGAGCCTCTTCTTCTCCAGGCTGAACAGCCCCAACTCTCTCAGCCTGGCCTCACAGGAGAAGTGCTCCAGCCTTCTGACCATCTTCGTGGCCTCCTCTGGACTCACTCCAACTGGTCCATGTCCTTCTTATGTTGGGGGCTCCAGAGCTGGATGCAATGCTGCAGGTGGGGTCTCACCAAAATGGAGTAGAGGGGGAGAATCACCTCCCTTGACCTGCTGGCCACACCGCTGGTGATGCAGCCCAGGATGTGGTTGGCTTTCTGGGCTGTGAGCACACATTGCCAGCTCATGTCCAGATTTTCATCCACCATCACCCCTAAGTCCTTCTCTGCAGGGCTGCTCTCAACCCCTGCATCCCTCAGCCCGTAGTGATACCAGGGATTGCCCCAACCCACGTGCAGGACCTTGCACTTGGCCTTCTTGAGCCTCATGAGGTTGACACAGGCCCACTTCTTGAGCTTGCCTGGGTCCTGTCCTTCAGTCTTGCTGGGAACCTGTTCTTTTATCCTTCACGTGATGCATCTTAGTCTCAAACGCGCTCTTAATGCATAGATTCTGTATCTCAAAAATGAGAATAGTGTGACAAGTCCTTGTTTTATAGGATAAATACGGTTTGTGAGACCTAATAGTAGTGAAATGTACATAGGGACTGAATTTACAGCAAAGTGTTGCACTTCATTGTCACAAATGATTTTTTGTGTGCTTTCTATATATTTTGAACACATTGATCTGCAGGACGTTGTGTTTTGCCCCTGAGCAGAACAGAGGGGTGGGAGAATATTCTCAAGGAGAGCAAGAATGTGATTGATGATCCTTTGCTGAGACCAGAGGCTCAATTTTGAATGCAGAAACTCATGGTTACAAGATGTTTACAAGACACAATTTAGTTTTAAGGGAGTCTACGCAGAGTTCCCTTCAGTTTAAATTTCACATTGGTTAAGTTTTCCCGTACAGGTTTTGAGGTTTTGTAAAAAGCTCAAAATAAAAAAGTATCCTGGATGTCATCGGGTACCACCTCGGTCTGTGATGTTTAATAAGATTAGATCGGAGATTGTAAAACGGTGTACAGCTAGACCAAAATGAGCTTGTTCAAACTTGGTTGAAATTGACTTTTTAACAGAATGTGAAATCAGCCAGACTTCCTTGTGGCTGGGCAGTGAAACTGGAATCTTGATATTGAGAGGTCTTTTTTTTTATTTTTTTTTTTTTTTTTCCCACAAGTGCCGTGGTATTTGACTTTTCTTGAAGTCCCATAGATGTATGATAATTTAGGTTTTCATTTACAGTGATGTAAATGTCCAGCTTCCATGCTGCTGAGAGAAGTAAAGAACTGACTAGATCATACATTTAATGGCTCAGAATTCACAAAAACAATTATGTGAGTTCAAACCCTTGTTAAAATTCTATTGGTTTGCAAGTCTGTGCCCTATTTTGAGGGCCCAGAGATTTTATTATTGTAACAACAGATTTTCTTGGCAGAAGTAGCGGCAAAACTTGAACAGAACAAATGTGATGTTATTACATAAGATTGACATATTTAATCCTTTTTACGGCACAGCTTCTCTGCCGTCACAGGAATGTACTCTGTTGTTGCTGATGATGAGATAATCCAGTTTCCTGGAATTCTGACAATATGGTACCTTCGAACAAGAGTATTTATACCTCGCTCAATGGAGAAGTCAAAATGCTTGTGAATAATTTCCTGTTCCCTCTCTGTAACAAACAGTGACACCTGATCTGTTCAAAGTCTCTTGTAAAAACCTACTTGAGCACACGCATTAAACTTGATAGATTTTCTTGTTAAATTATGGCGCGTATAAACGTATCAGTAATGTCTGCCACATGATATTGTTAGCTTTGTAGTCTGAGGCAGCTTAACCCGGCATCTAAGTGCATTTCATGATGTGAAAACATGGCCAAGATTAAAGTTGTTGTGCCCGCAGTCAGGCAATCCTCGTAGTTCACTGGCAGTATTTTAGTATAGCTTGGCTGGTGTGTAGTTTTAACAACCCCTATGTAGTGGAAATTAGAAACATAAGTATGTATGTATCTCATAGCAGGGAAAGATGACTTTGAAACAAAAATCCGTTCTCTTCTATAAAACACAATGTTTTTACAGACGCTGCCTTTCCATGCTAGAGCTGTGCTTATGATTTTAGTAACAGTCATTTGCCAGGATGTTGACCTTACAGAAGTTAGAAATGTCAGAGACTTGTTAGTTGTTGTTGTTACTGACATATGTAGTCTGACTTACTCAAGTTCATGAACAAAAAAGGAACTGTGATGACAGAGCGGGAACATGCCTGTTTGGTTCCTATGTAAATATGAAAAGTATCTGCAGAGTACTGGTGAGCAACTTCAGAAACTAGTTTCAAGTAAAATCAGTCCTCTAGTCCCAAACTTTTCTGTGACAGAGGCACTTTCTTTCCCTTCCTGTCCATATTTATTCCCTGTCTCCCAAGATGTTTTCTGTAGAGAGGTGTGAGCCTTTACACACAAGTCAAATTTGTGTATGATTACGTATTTATATTTGACATATGATGACAATAATTGAATGTAGCCTTGCTTTCCTGGAAGGGTTGTTTTATACCATTTGTTCTCTTAGTATGCACAGATTTTACCCAGTTTAGTAGGGTGGAAAGTATGACAAAAGGAAGAACTGGGATTCTCTAGTTGTAACTTACTTGATGCTTCTACTGATGATAACGGAGCAGAACCAAACTAGACCATTCTGCTATAGATTTGCAGTGACACTGGTATGAAAGAGCGTTCTGTAGAGGAGAGAATGAGGACTTTGAAGTCTTACACAGCTTGGGTAGTCTAAGAAGGAAATGTGTGTTTTTCACATACATATGAAGTATGTGTAGCACAACAAACAGGTTGAAGAAAACGTTGCTTTAATTAACTGGTATTTGCTAAAGTTTGGAAGTACTTCAGGGGTTGGATGCAAGACCACATTGTTGCAGATTAGCTAAAACCAGTAATGACCTGCGACATTGAAGCTTGTTTGTCTCAAGTAAGAAATAATGCAGCCTGGAATTGCTGCAACTAAGACTTAAGATAATTCTATTACCTTTCATTTGCTGTCAGCAGTGTTATACAGTTATTGTAGCTCTATTCTTCTGTATTAACGTTAAATTTCAGTAAGTAGCTGTAGCTTGAGTATTGATTTTACTCATTTTAGAAAATGAATTTTCCTAAAAGAAATTAACCTTTTGAAAAAATGTCATCTTTCAGAATAGCTGTTTTAATTTTTCTAGCAGCTTTTGTGATCCAAAACAACATGAGCAAGGGGCCCTTGACACTGTTCCCTTGAGGAAGAGACGTAGCTGTTAGAGGGGAAATTGAGTAAACATACTTACCAGAAGAGAGCCCAGGCCTGCATCTCAACAACTTCAGTAGCAAATTGAGCAATTTTTAGCAATTTCATTGCTCCTGAAAGCTATTTTAGGCTAAAATGAATTAGTTCAGTACACTTCCATGCTGGAGGTTGTGATGATGTTCTTGAGAGAGTCAGGAAGATAACTTGGACCTCTGATTTCTCCAGCCGGTCTGGCAGGATTCAGGAGATCTTTTCTGTTGCTCCTGAAGAAGTTGTCACTTCACTAAGGATACTCATTGCAAAAAATTGATAATACTGGAAAAAGATCTTGTTTTGGTGGTTTTGGTTTTTCTTCCTTTTGGGATGCAGTGAATGATTGTTTCCTTCTCAGCAGCTTCTTTGGAAGCGGGCAAATTTTTAGGGTGGTGGGTGCCTCTCTACTGAAGAGAACATTAGCTACTGTTATTCTATGAGAAAACAATGAGTAGTTCTAGGAGCTCCCAGTAATTCTACAAAAATTAGTAAATATGAATCATGCCTTTAAATTGATTGCAATAAACACGCATGAAATTTTGCTGAGAGCATTGCTATCTAGTGTGTGTTACATGAATTCAAAAAGGCGATGTGATTCGGGTGTAGGTTTTTGTGCTCGCCTCGCCTTCGCGCTGCTTGTGGTGCTGTTTGACTTCAACAATTCCTCATTGCTTAGGCATATTTTTATATTTTAGAGACTACATTAAGCTATTTTGATCAGCACTAGAATTGTCTTGAGGTAAAAATTCTACTTTTTTGTCTTTTTTAACATTTTTCTTCAGGCTATTTGAGCCAGGTATACCACACATGCATACAAATAGGGCTTCTCTTGCTTTTGAAGGTAAATAGGTAAATTGGCTTATAAAATTCAAATAGATGGTCCTTCTTTGTATTACTATGCTTTATTACTAGAGTTTGTTCGGGGGATGAAATATATTTTAATGGGTTTTTTTTGTGACGTAGAAATGTATTTTGGGGTTTTCATAATTTTCAGCCCTTAAGCGCAGAGACCAGTATGTCTGAATTTACCTTAGCCATTGCAGAACGTCTTTTTTAGGTTTTGTGTTGATAGACCAAATCTCATTTTATTGTAGCTGTGTAAGTGGATAAAGCTGAAGAACAACTTGGGTAATCTTTTCCACTTTTTTAAAAAATAAAAGTTCACACATCTATGCAGTTAGTAAATATTCTTGTTTCACGATTTAAGACTCTCATAAACAGTGCATGTAGAGAAAAATGTGTCTTAAAGTGTCTTCAGTAGCAAAATTGGAAAAGAACTGAATGTGAAATATTGAGAGATTTGAGGGATTATGCATTCACTAAAGCTTATTTAAATAAAAGTTGAGCACAGGCAAACTGGACCCTAAATTTTGGGCCAGAGGAGTGCTTAATTTTAAAATATTCGTCTCAATGTTTGCTGAGAGGGAGAAAACAACTTTTAAAATAGATTCAGGTGGCCATGTGCAACCCTTGAGTATTGTGAAGAAGCATGGTATTTCCATCAGATTATTGTTGCACGGTGACCTTCAGGGAAGCAGCCTGAAATGTCTGTATTCTTTAAGACTGGAAAATAATTGTCATAATTGTGTGTGTCTCCTACCATGGCAAGCCGTCATTTTAAAGGGATTGTTGCAGTTTATGCTCACATTTCAAGAAATGGGGCATGACTGAAAAGTCTTTGACCTGTGGAAATCCTACCAGCACGAGGATATTGTTTTACCTATAGAATTTTATTAAAACAAATAAAATTTATTACTGCAAGATTTGTTTGTTTGGAGTTGGCTGTATGTGGCAGATGCAGTTTGTCTTACGTGCCTGAAATTTGGTAAGCCCCTTTGCCAACACCAAGTCACAGCGTGATGGACGTGACTTGTGAACTCTGGAATGTTTGCAGTGGACTCTGACTGCTCCAAGGTCACTCACCTCTGTTACGGATGCTAATGAATTTGTACAGCCACCAAGGCTAGAGTGGAGCTTGGAATTGCTTTTGTCGATTTGTTTCCCCCCTCTGATGTAAGGCTTAAATTTCTATACTCTAGGAGAGCAAGCCATTAATTTAAAAAGTTATTGTTTCGCAAGTAATAGCTGTACATTGTGATTTTCTTCCACCTTCCATACAGCCCATTGCTATTTTCAGCAACAAAATCAAATGGGATGAGATAGATTCTGATATCGTTGTTTCTGTTTTCCTCATGTATTAGTTGCTCATTCTTTATTTGAGTCTTCATTTGATTTCTGTTCCCCTTTCAGTAAATGAAGTAGTAAATCTATGCATCAAAAAAAGGGTAAAGTAGAAAGAAGTATTACTGCCCTTGTCGCTTGTCCTGATAAAGATTGTTCACAGGACCAGATACCGAACAGAACCAAGTAAAACAGCCCAGAAGTAGATCACGAGCAGCAGTGTTAACTGACTGAATCCTCCTGGACTATAAAATGCTTGACTTCTGCCATACAGTACTTTAAAAAATGTGGGCTTCCAGTTGTTGCTTAACCTTTCCATTGTCCCAGATACTTAAAGCAGTCTGTATTTCTGTATTGTTCAGGAGCCAGTACAAGCACACCATGATGTACTTTCTGTGAGTCTAATGTATTAGGAGTTTAAAGCCTTGTGTTTTTATAGTTGTATGAGTTTTAAATTCTGCACTGCGATGCCAACCAGCCAGTGAAAACAGTACTTAAGAAAAGCTTCAGGCTTATTTTTGCACTATGAGTCATTGTTAAAAAATGGGTTCATCTTATTTATTTTCTCCTGCAGTGCAGCTTTGCTGAGAAAAGTATAACTGAAACTTGGGACCGTGTCCTTCAAAAATTATTTCTGTAGAGTGGTTCTTTTCATGATAAACTTTCTGGTAACTACTCTGTAAAAAGGTATAAAAATCGTACCTGTCAGGTGTTTGGTCATTTGAACTGCCAGACGCCTAAGTTCCATTCTGAGAGACACAGTTATTCCAGTCTTGTTAAACAGAAAGCTTTTGGTTTTGTTTTTATCAGAACCATATTATCTTTGTCTAACGTGCTTGCTAGAAAGTGTGAGGAGGACTCACCAGTCTCAGAAAAATCTCACTCCTCATGTATTTTCAAATAATATGAACCATATAGATGAAACCATTGCCAGTTCATATACTGGCAGCTTCTGCTACCTTTGCCACTACTCTTTTATGAACAACAGTTATGCAAAGGGGAAGAAGTCAGAAGTCCCCAGTTTCACCACATGCATGGTGTTCCAGCTGTGAGGTTTCCCTGTGTTTAACTTGCTGTGCAGTGGCAAGAATGAACCTGACCCGGTGGTAGCAGTTCCTGACTTTCATGGATACTGACATGGGAGGAATTGTTCTTTTGCCTTTTTTTTTTTAAAAAAAAAAAAAAAAAAAAG